>CM023484.1:110647847-110662847 GCA_013339685.2 Hyalomma asiaticum | reverse complement strand
TTCACAACTTTTCTGGAAGGTAGAAGATGCGAAACGAATACCACAGTGTTCTAGAGAACTCAGTTGTCTTTCCATACAGCACGAAGCATGGTTAAATTAATCCGGAACTCGGCACGATTTACGATGAACCTCCGGAGCTTCGCCCACTCATCATCATTCACTCCGTGGATATGCGTGGATTTTTTTTCTTTTCTATCTTTTCTGTTTAGTATGATCGCACGGCAGAAAACATTCCTGAAAAGTTTGGCTGCCTGGCCCTTTCGTTTAGTTCAGCCTCCGACTGATCATTCAGCGAGCCACCAGGCAGCACAGACACATTCGAGCAGAATAACTGCGATTTCATTAAAGAAAGGACGCTTAAGGAAAGAGCCCTTTTCGAGATTACGGCTGAGCGTACGCGCGGCTGGGGGAACGGGATGGAAGGAATGAATGCTCGAGGAACGCCATAGTGGAGGACTCTGGTAATTTTGATCACCTTGCTTCTTCAACGTGCCTTGTCATCGCACATTACATGGGTCTGCAGCACTTTGGCTCTATCAAAATCCGCGGAAGTCGTATCAAAACGCGCCTTGGCCCCATCCTGAGCTGGGCTGCACTGCTACGCAATAAGCTTGAAACTTGACCGAATAAAATAGAAAATTTTACTCATGTAAGCGTGCTCATGATTAATGGCAAGATTGCCATCTTATGGCACAATTAAAAGAGAACCACTCGAGATTAAGCACAAATTCGGCCGGAAATCGGCCTGTACCTGTCATAATTTACTACACTAATATTTTGCTCTTTGGAACAAGATTGCAGAGAATATATGAGCACGGCAAATTAATACAAGTCGTGTGTTCGTAGTTATTTGTGAAATCTGCCACTGCCGCAGCCCGCGTAACCAGACTTGTATTGCAGCCCCTCCCAGTGGAAATAGCAGCCCCGCTGCTATTTCCACTTGTGTGTACTCACAAGCGCCCAACCTGTCAGGGCTTGCCGGGAACAAGGGTGGCAGTGTGTTCCGGAGCAGCAGCGCCGCATAGCTAGTCCTCTGGGCCTATGACGGAAATGACACATACGTCGTCCGCGTCTACCTGCCTTCACCTGCGAAAGAGCCAGATGTTAGATTCGCATCAGGAAGGAAAAAAAAGATTGCTGTTCAAAACCCTCAAAATCTTAGAGCAAATTGGCTGAAGGACGCTTGTGACCCTGTACTTTCAGACGGCATTACATATTGCTTTGCCTCAAGATATCGCGAAGTACCCTCAGTATGCGTGCTTCTCCTATGTGGTTGGACTGGACCAGCGTGTCGGAACGAGATGTTTTTCGTTCCGGTTTTCGTTTCGTTCCGCAGAAAAATGTTCCGTTTTCGTTCCGGAACGAAAAATAAACGTTCCGTAACGGTTCATAACGTTATTTTTTTTCAATAATAAGAACGAACGAAATACTTAATATTAATAGTACCTTTTAAAAACAACAAAAGATACTGAACTAATACATAAAAATGCGATAATAATTGTTGGGGTTTTACGTCCCAAAGCCACGGTGTGACTATGAGGGAAGTCGCGAAAAGTTTCGAAGCAAGGACACAACATAAACTTGTTATTCATTTGTCCTCAAGTTTGAATCCCGAATTTTCGTCAAGGGGGGCACACGATTTCAGAAGCAGCAGGTCATCAAGTGTACTCGCCGATAAGCGAGACCGCTGCTCTGACAAAACGAAATTGAGTACCGAAAATGCCCTCTCAACGCTGACTTGTGTGGCTGGCACACCAAGGGCCACTTGCGCTAACATGTACAGCTCCGGTTGCCGCTCTTTGCACTCGTCTCAAAATTTCAACACATAAGCGACGACAACGCCCTCTCCACGACGGCCTGTGTGAAAGGCACGCGAAACTCCGCTTGAATTTAATACAAACAGCTATGGCTGCCACCTTCTTGGTTTCCAGCATCATTTCAATGCATCTTTCTTTTGAAATACCTGCCCGAGATGCGTGCTGACGTTGAACCCTGAGTTATGCATCATTGCTCACGTTGCATGACCTTGGTTGTTCCGGATCGTAAAGTCTTCCCGTGAACCGAAAAACGATAAAAAATATTTCGTTTTTGCTCCGGAACGAAATAATAAATAACGTTCCGGTTACGTTTTCGTTCCGGTCAAAAATATCGTTTTTCTCGTTTTTCGTTTTCGTTTTTCGTTCCGTTCCGACACTCTGGACTGGACACAATTGCACAAGTCCCACTTCGAAATACCCATTGTTCCTGTTACCGAACAGCATCAATGATGGATTCAAAAAAACAAAAAACAAAATCCATAGCATATCCACGGAGTGAATGATGATGAGTGGGCGAAGCTCCGGAGTTCATCGTAGATCGTGCCGAGTTCCGGATTAATTTAGTTAACGCGCACGCTACGAATCCTTGTGCTTCAACTGCGCACAAGTGAGATCTCCCACCGGCACTTCATTGCAGATCAAGATGCAGTGCCTATATACATATATATATATGGGTGGACGGCGAACGGTTCTCCAGCGCGAGCAGTCGGTATTTTTCAATCAAGAAACTCGCTAGAAGACGCCGCCTGCGCTAACGTTGTCTCTCGCGGGTAAGGGCGCGTTCTCCTTCTTTGCGAGCTGGTAGAGCGTTCATCGAAAAAAGAGCGTTTCCATAGTCAACGCGTGCCTTTCGCACTCTCTCTCTCTCTCACAAGACAGCAGATGGAAGAGTGAGAGAGCTCGCGCGCCGGAGGCACGCGCCGAGGGCGAGCGCGAGCCCCCCGGCGGCGCGAGGTGGCTACATACATACTACTACAGAGGAGGGAACGCCACCATCCAGGGTGGGTGGTTGCGAAAATCCAGGAATTGTGCAAGGAGCCAATCAGGATGCATGAACTGGAAGCTGCCCTCAAGGGTTCGAAGCGACGCAGTGCACCAGGAGCTGATGGTATCACCTTCCAGATGCTCCGCAACTTGGAGGAAGGAGGCCGTCAACAACTCCTGGAGCTCTACAACGATGTCTGGAGCACTAGCGAGCTGCCGGACACCTGGCGTACAGCAGTGGTTGCTCCGCTGCAGAAACCTCGGAAACCCTCCACGGCCCTCTCTTCGTACAGGCCGGTCTCCCTCACATCTGCTGTCTGCAAAGTGCTGGAGAAGGTGGTCCTGGCAAGGCTTGAATGGGTGGCCGACGAGCTGCACTACTTCCCGGAACAGCAAACGGGCTTCCGACGGCATCGTTGCACGGCGGACTCCATTGCCGACGTCATTGCCACCCTGGAGGACGCCAGGAGCTGTGGTGACGTGGCCATGCTGCTGCTGCTGGACGTGGAGAGCGCCTTCGATGGACTGCCTCACGCGACCATCCTGGCGGCCTTGGATCGTCTCGGCATCAGCGGTTGCCTCCAGGCTTTGTGACCGCCTTCCTGTCAGGGAGAACCTTCTGCGTCCGTGTTGGAAAGGAGACGAGTCAACCAAGGACCATCACCGCTGGTGTCCCACAGCTTCCCTCCCGGCAGATACCAGGTTCCCCGCCCACTGCTCCCTCTATGCCGATGACGTGGCACTTTGGGTACGAGGACCCAGGCGGTCCACCCCAGGCATCAGGATATCTCTGCAAGCTGCCTTGGACGCGGCAATCTCCTACCTCGGAATCATCGGCCTCAAGGTCTCTGCCACCAAGACTGAGGCCCTGCTGATCCACCCGGTTGCCTCGGCCCGGCTCTACGTCAAACGACTGAGGGTTGGCAACAACAGCCTGCCATGGAAGCCGGTGGTGAAGTACCTGGGTTTCACCATTGACCACCGGCTCACCTGGATCCCGGCTGCTAAGGCCGCTGCAGCCAAGGTGCGACGAGTCCAGGGGGCCATCGGAAAATTGCAGCAACGTGGCCGCGGCTGCTCTACCAAATGGGCGCTGCGGCTGAACCAGGCTGCGGCATCGTCCATCCTGCTCTACGCCTTCCCGCTGGTCAACCTGACGCCAGCTAGGAGGTGTCTGCTGGAAGGGCTACACAGGGGTGCGTTGCGCTCCATCCTGGGGCTCCCCAAGAACTCCCCAGTAGCAGCGACCCTTGCAGAGGCTGGCGAGTGGCCTCTGTCGCTACGCATGCTCCAGCGGGCACTCGGGCACATCGACCGCCTCCGCCATGCCGCCGATGGAAGGGCCCTGCTGGAACGCCTTCGATGTCAGCCGCACTCTCGGATGGGTGGCCTTTGCCATCTGTACCACCAGATGATCCCGGATCCACCCGTGCCTGTTGCTCCTCCACCGCCACACCACCGGCCACCTGAGGTCCATCTCTCACTGGATGGGGCAGCAAAGCGACGCACCCCTGCGGCCGCTCTGCAGCAAGAAGCATCCTGCAAACTACAGGAACAACTGAAGGGGCGGCTCCAGGTGTTCACTGATGGATCTGTGCTGCCAGATGGGACCGCAGCAGCAGCATGCGTCACCCCTGCCAGGGCCAGCAGCAGGCAGTGCCGGCTGCCTTTCCCTGAAAGCTCTACAGCCGCGGAGCTGGCGGGACTCCATCTGGCTGCAGATCTACTGGCGGAGGACATCCCTGAAGAACCGGTTGCCATTCTCTGCGACAGCAAGGCGGCGCTGCAGACCTTGGCTAACCACCGACGTGCTGGGCTGACCGGAAGCCTCCTGGCGACGAAATTTGAGGCCCTTGCTGCTACCGGAGTGTCCGTCTCCTTCCACTGGCTGCCCTCGCACGTGGGCATAGCTGGCAACGAGGAGGCGGATACACTTGCGAAAGCTGCCCACCTCCCTAGTGTCCCGCTGACCCAGGCAGTGGCGGCGAGGGACTACTCCCAGGTCCGCCTCCAGCGCCTCCTCGTCTCGATTCACCCTGACCCAAGGGTGGCAAGCGGGCACGGCCCCAAGCCACTTCCCGAGAAGGGCCTCACGAGGAGGGCCAGGGCCACACTCCTGCGACTGCGGACTGGCTGCATCTGGACAGCAGCCCGCCGACACGCCAAGGGCCTGTGCGCCTCTCCAGCCTGCAGCCGCTGCGGGGATCCTGCGACTCTCGAACACCTCCTCTGTGCCTGTCCCGGACTTGCACAGGAACGTTCGAGGGTCATCTCAGCCTACCGGAGGCAGGGACTTCCAGCCACCACACTCCACCACTTGCTGTTCCCGACTCGCCCCCGTCTACCAGCCCTGCAGACTCTGGTGGACTTCATAGATGAGACGGGCATCGCAGCCTACCACTGAGCCCGGGTTGCCCTCCCGCGCCTCCCCTTTCCGCCGGCTTACTTCTGCAGTGCTGAGCGAACCCTGACATCTCTCATTACCTTTCTGTCCTCTTTATTTCCCATTACCCCCTCCCCAAGACGCTGCACCGTGCTCCCAGTTTGGGCTGCAGAAATAAGCGTCTTTTCCTTACCATAATCACTACCACCACCACCCACACCCTAAGGAGCTTCGCCCCTAAAATCGTTTAATCGGGAAGAATGTTGAAGGCGACTTTTTATAAGAGGACTATCTCTTTTCGGCGCAGCAAGGTCGGTGTGCTCCTTCCCTAAAAAATTTTCGGAGCTTCCGCTAGGTCGCCCAAGGCCAGACGGCGGCGAAGCTGCCGATAATAATCATCTCCATCTTCATCTCCGTAATCATTAGCTTCATCTTCTTCACCTTTATCTTCATCATCATCTTCTTCCTGGCACGTGTTGGTGTAACGTCATATTACGTGATGTAGCGTGACGTTGAGGACATAAAAGGCTGTGCTGGTGGATAGCATAGCTCGGCTGCCAGGCAACGTCACTTCAAGGTCATATTTTGCGATAGGAGGAATTCTGGATACCTGCTTAAAGACAGGTCCTCCTAACGTTGGCTACAGCGGCATTGGCTGTTCAACAGATTTTCCTGCATCAAGCCTCCATCTTATGTATTTTTATTTAGCAACTCGAAGTCAGCGTACGCGATTTAAGTTGTTTGACCAAGTCTCCAGGGCGCTTTGCGCATTATCTACTTGCTGCGGTAAAAATGCTACGCGGAACGCACCTCGCTGACTACATGAGTTTCACGTTGGCGACGTAGTGGCGCACTGCCGCACCGTCACGTACCAGGGGCACCAACCATTGCCCAGCCTAGGGCCTTGTTGTGCAAACGGGAGAGCGAGCCATTACATAGCGCTGCTCTGTCAAGTTGCCTCCTCGTTGTCCTAAGTGTATCACCCAGTGATGCTATAAAGACTATTTGCACCTGGTCACATGTCGCTACTGCGCGATGGGAATGACATCCACCTCCAACGAATATTCTAGCGGACTTGCTCGTCTCGAATGACTTGTCCCAAAAGACGAGAAAAAAAGAAAACGGAACGCTCACAACAGGAATTGCGCTCCAGGACAGCTCTGGTCGTTATGTCGCATTGCTGCCCTCGTCTTGTTCGCGCTGAAACATCTGATGAGCTCCAATGGTAACCAATGGTTAGGTATACATATTGGTTTCCTTCGTCACGTGGCACAAGGTGACGCACGTAAGTCAAGTCACAGCGCATAAAGGCAACGACATTGCTGCAGTCTCCGTGCGTAGAGGACATAAAGCACTCATATACCCAGAAAGCCTGATGGGAGCTCACAGGTCGGGTTCGCAGATCACGATAAAAGGGAACTGGTCCATGAAGACGAACTGCCTAAAATCCATATATGTTACATCAGGCAAGCAGGTCAGGGCATAAATGAATGGGTGCGGGAGTATTCCAACCAGGCTAGTAAAATGCGAGATGTTTTGCTGTGCTACGTTGCCCTGGTGCCCGTTGGTTTCCCCTCCGCCCGTTGGTTTTCCATTACTGTGTTACATTTCACCTTCGCACATGTATAAGAAATTGTGAGTGAAGTATTTATGCGTCATTCTGTTATGTGAATGTGGATGACCAGCGAAGACCACTGGCACCCGATGGAGAGGCACCACATAATTGTGATGACACCTACAAGCACATTTCATTGCCCTTCTTTGACACGCGTGCACTTATTCTTGGTCAATGTAGCCATTACTTGCCAATGTCGGCTGGTCTCTGCTCGGCAGTGGACTCGCCTTTACAACGAGCGAAATTAGTTCCAAAATGTGGAGGACCGCAGATTCATGTGTTGAACCACGGCGCAAACAGGTGAGACAAGCCGGAGTGGAAGGAGGACGTGCAAGGCGCTGACGACGTCGGCTGTCCGGCGCCATGATTATGGAGCTCGGCTGTCACCGAAAAAAAAAAAACGCGGGATTGTTCTCGTCCGCGGCGGCCGCACTTTCGGCGGAGACGAAAATGTCAGAGGCCCGTGTACTGTGCGTTGCCAGTGCATGGTGGTGAGGCCCTGCTGGTCCAAATTTCCGAAGCGATCGACTGCCGCGTTCTTCTCTCTCTCTCAGTCCCTTTCCTCTATGCACACAAACGCCGAGCCGCGCTCCCCACATTGGCTGCAGAAAATGGCGTGCATTGCTGGAACGAGCGCCTCCTCCATTTTATAGGTGCTACTCAAAAGGGACACTAAACAGGCTCCTACTTTTGTTTAAGCCTCCCAAACAAGCTAACTCAATCGCAGAGAAATTTGCGGCGATCACACTCTTCGAATTCATATGACAGCGCTGCGCGCCACATAGACGCCGTACATCAAAAGACGCCTCTTTCCTGCGATTGACCAGTCGCCCTCGCATCCTAGGTGTCGTCACGTTCTACCGCGAACAACTTTGCGCAGTTCTAGCTCGTTGGTTGGTCGAAACTAGGTCAATGTGGCCATCCCACCGGCGTGAACGCAGGAGGGTCATTCCACGCCGAACGTCCCAGACATTGCGCTCGACCCTCTCCAATTCTATTGTAAAAAATTGTGGACGTTCATATCAGTGCACTATTTGTCCTCTTGAAGTATTTCCTGCGAAAAAAAAATTTTTGTCTTTTACAGTGATTTGAACTTTGCCGTTGTGGGTGAAACCTAGGTTGCGAAAAAATACTCTGAAATATGCACTACTTCACGGAACACCTTAAATATCTGCTATTTGCTTTAAAAGGAATGGCACTATCTTATTATCGCCCATTGACGACCACTACTATGTCTCATGATGTGCTTTGTGGTGAAGCAATGCTGCAATTCTGCGCCCATTTTGATTATTTTTTAAAAATTCTACGAATATTATGAACACAAATGGAATGTATCGCATGGCTGGATAGTTGGCAGTAAGCGTGGTACAAAAGTATTGAAGTCGACGACTGAGCAGTTTCGAAGTGGAAGGGGCACAAACATTGCAAAATGCGTGAAATGCCCCATGTTCAGGCACATGTAGAGTGGTGATGCGGTCAAAGTGAAAATGCACGCTTGGTGTCATTTGGAAGAGTAAACAGAGGAGACTTATTTGTGAAAGTTTAATCGGAGTGATATTTGTTTTAGGAGAGAAACAAAATTTTATGTTGAGCAGCTGAGCGCTACTTCATTGCCACGGCACTACATGCGCACGTACGACAGACGCAGCACTCGGGTTGCAGCGACGCTCTCAGAAGCATGCCGGGCAACGCATCATCTCTCGATACCGATAAGATTGACTACCTTCATATTCAGCAATGTATCAGTGGTGTCCGCTGCAAGCTCGAAACAATTAGCTTAACTCCAGCCGAATTTTCTGAAAAGTTTGTAGACATGCTACAAGAGCTAAAGTTGCACCGCTTCGTGAGCAAGGAGCAAGCAAAATATTTAAGAGAGCTGAAAACGAACCTCAAGGACGACGAGTTGATTCATATTTTGCACTTCGCATATAATTAAAATTTCCTTGTGCAAGATATGCTCCCCAATCATACCACTGGGTAAACACGCAAGCACATTACCACTGGCTCCTTTCGGGCACAATCATTTGTTGTGATTTCGGACTGTCTCGGAACACACTACAGCTCCAGTGGCTACATTTTAAGATGCAGTACTCAGTGTATTAAAACATGAACTTCCTGATGTCAAAAAAGTTCACTACTTTTCCGATGGTGCATCGTCGCAGTACAAAAACAACAAAAATTTTGTGAACTTGTGCTTCCATGAAAAAGGCTTGCAATGGGGTTGGCGGCACCGTGAAGCGGCTGGCAGCCAGGGCAAGTATTCAGAGACCCTACAAGGGACATATCCTTACACCCCATGAGCTTTTTACCAGGTGAGAAGAAAATATCCAAGGTATATTTGTGCTCTGATTGCCAGAGATTAGGGTTGAAAAAAAGAAAGTTGAGCTCTCAGCAAGGTTTGAATCTACAATCTCCGTCAAAGGTACGCGCACGTTTCACCATTTGATGCCATCATCACTGACCACTCTTAATGCCGAGCTCACTTCCTACTCAGCAACACAGGCATTTCAAGTGGCGAAAACCACACGTCGGCAGCGGAGGTAAGGACTGCAACCTCCGCAGAGATTGAAAACCGGGCACAGAACCGGAGTGCTGCGTCTGTCGGACGTGCGCATGTAGTGCCGTGGCGCGCTCAGCTCCGACTACTCACCGGCAGCCTTTAGTGCCTTTCCGAAATCTTCTGCCAGCCATATACACTGTTTGCTAGTTTTCAGCAACGTGAAAACTCACAGCAGCACACCATCTTGCCACCCGCGTGGGTGCGGCATATTTCCGTTGTCCCAAGGAAGTGTGGCGACGCAGTGAAGCGGACTTACGGGCCCGCGCCCAGGCACGTCGCGAACGCTCAACATAAAATTTTGTTTCTCTCCTAAAAAAATATCACTCCGATTAAACTTTCACAAATAAGTCTCCTTTGTTTACTCTTCCAAATGCCACCAAGCGTGCATTTTTACTTGGAACGCATTACCACTCTACATGTGCCTGAACATGGGGCATTTCACGCATTTTGCAATGTTTGCGCCCTTTCCACTTCGAAACTACTCAGTCGTCGACTTCAGTACTTTTTTAACACGCTTACTGCCAATTATCCAGCCATGCAATAGAGTCCATTTGTGTTCGTAATATTCGTAGAATTTTTAAAAAATAATCAAATTGGGCGCAGAATTGCAGCATTGCTTCACCACAAAGCACATCGTGAGACATAGTAGTGGTCGTTAATGGGTGATAATAAGATAGTGCCATTCCTTTTCAAGCAAATAGCAGATATTTAAGGTGTTCCGTGAAGTATTGTATATTTTAGAGTATTTTTTCGCAACCTAGGTTTCACCCACTACGGCAAAGTTCAAATCACTGTAAAAGACAAAAAAAATTTTTTTTCGCAAAAATCTTGATTAGTGTCGCAAAAATCTTGGTTAGTGTTGCTACTATCGGTAAAGGCGAAAATGAGGAGTTTTGTGGCCTAGGTTTTCGCTACCGGGTTCGCAAAAGTAACCCTTGGCATTCAAACATGTCGCGAATATAACTTTCACTTCACTTCACTTTATTTCCTTAAAGGGCCCCTAAACAACCCCGAGGTCCAAACTTTGTTTTAAGGATATAACTGCGCTCCTGTGCGACGTGAACATGCTCCCGCAAGAATTTTGCGAATAGGTGCAATAATAAAGAAGTTACAAGGGTTTAGGCGGTAGCGGCAGCACCGTGACAACATCGCTCATACCTTGTCGCATCTGTTACAGCTGACGTTGTCGACACGCCGTGGATGCCTTGTCCCTTTGTGCTATCCTGCAGCCCGACCGACTCGTCTTGGGGTACTACGACTGCGATCCGCCGGAACTTCGACACACTGCAAGTGACGCCCCTCGTCGCGGCAGCACGTCAGCTGCGTGCTGTGGAGCTCGTCGAAGAGGCAGCTGCGCAGGGGTGGTTCCTTGGCGCGCAGTTGATAAAAGCTGGACATCCTCACGGTGGACCACAGGCGGTAGCGGCAGCACCGTGACAACATCGCTCATACCTTGTCGCATCTGTTACAGGTTTGTTGTACTACGCTTTTGTTGAAGAACGTTGCTTTTGGTGCTGCTGCCGCAGCTGCCTTGCTCTCCGCCATATTGTGACAACTGTGTTTTTGTTTTTTGCTTTGACTGAAGCAATGCCTGACACCTGTTTTTCTTGTCAGCTTGCCCTTTCAGACGAATGTGGCGCTGTCAAGTGTTCTGAATGTACCAAACGCTATCATTTTGGCAAGTGTGCCGGAATTTTAGAAAAATCCTACAAGGGAAAACCCGAAAGTACAAAGAAAACTTGGCGTTGTCAGAGCTGTAGAAGTACCGGAAAATATAGTGAGAGTGGGGCGGATTCATCTGATGTGAATGTAGCAGCAATTCTTGTTTCAATAAACTCTAGACTCGAGAAACTTCCTCCACTCATGGAAAAGGTTGAGGGTATGGAACAATCGTTGATGTTCATGTCTCGCACGTTTGAGGAGCTGAAAAATACGATCAGTGCCCAGGAAAGTGAAATCAAGATACTAAAAAAGAAAGTTGCTGAATTAGAAAGTAAAGAGTGTAATAATCACTCGCTGCAAGCTCAGCTTCACAAGGAAGTATGTGACCTCGAGTACAAAAGTCGCCAACTAAACCTAGAAATTCAGGGAGTGCCTGCTGTGCAGGGCGAAAACCTTGTGTCAGTTCTAAACCAAGTCGCGGACAAGCTTGATGTCCCACGCCTTTCTGAACAGGACATAGTCTGTGCCCATAGGCTGCCTGCACGACAGAATAATATTCCAGGAATAATTGTTCGGTTTACTAGGCAGTCATTCAAGGATCTCTGGATGAGGAATAAAAGAAAGCTGAAGGATGCACAGCCACGCATATTCATCCAGGATAATCTAACCCGGCACAGCAGGCAACTTTTGAAAGCAACAAAGGATTGGGCACGAGAAAACAGCTTTAAGTTTGCATGGTACGCGCATGGGAAAGTGTTTCTCCGAAAATCTGAAGGAGCACGCGCAGTGCATGTGAAATCTTCAGATGACCTTATCAGTTTGCAACTAACCTAAACTGCCTGCCATGTTATATTCCACCAAGAATGCGCTACATGATGGCTATGAATGAATATTACTTGCCAGACGAGCTTGGTAGAGTAGTGTCTAATCTAGGCCCCAGTGCACTAACATGTATTCATTTAAATACTAGATCGGTAAAAAATAAAATGATCGGCCTCGAAGAATTCTTTGGTGAATTTTTATTTGAGTTCTCTTGCATCATGCCCACAGAAACATGGAGCACTTGCGAACATGACGTCTTTAAAATGGTGGGATATCAAACACATTATCTTAATAGAGAAGAGGGTCGTGGAGGCGGAGTTTCGATACTAACAGATCGGTATATGAAATGCCAGATACTTGATCGCTTTTCCGCTCGCACGCCTGACTATGAAATACTTTCCGTATTAAGTGGTCATACATTATTTAGCGTCTGTTACCGGCCACCAAACGGCAATTCTGCAAAATTTCTTGACTTTTACGACCAATTTCTAGCAGACATTTCCGATGCGAAGTAGGAGTTAATATCTGCCGGGGATTTTAATATTGATATGAGCAATAGCAATACGACTACTACGAACTTTGAAAACATTATCCACTCGAACGGTTTCATCAATGTCATTAATCAACCAACACGTATAACAACCGATTCCCAGTCTGTATTAGATCTATTCATTACAAACCGCTCACAATCATGCATGAAGTCGGGTGTCTTGTCGTGTGCTATTAGTGATCATTTGCCCATATTCTTGTGCTCAGGGAAATGGCGCATGCGTGCGTCTACGACCATTTTTTATCAATCATTTACAGAATCGGCCCTCGACTCCTTTCGTGAAACACTAAGTAGAAAGAACTGGGATGTAATTTACAGAGCCAGTAACGTTGAGCAAGCGTATTATTCATTCATTGCAGCATTCAAACAAACGTATGAAATGCACTTTCCTGTGAAAATGCGTAAGAAAAATAGGAAAATACGCAAACCATGGATAACGCCAGAGTTACGCAAAGAGATTAAAAAGAAAGACCAGTTATATTGGAAATTCATCGCTTCTCGACGTCCAGAGGATCTGGCTGTGTTTAAACAATATAGAAATATATTAACTCAGAGGCTTCGATTAGCGAGAAAAGAGCACTATACATCTGTTTTAGAAACTCAAACGGGAAGGCGTGAGGTGTTTTGGAATAGGTTGAATGCCTTACTGAATCCAGACCGAGCACAGTGTGACACATTAAATTTGAAAGTCGGTGGTAAGGAGCTTTCTGGTGCTAAACTAGCTAACGCAGTCAATCATTTTCAAACGAATATAGCCATTGACCAAATATCATCTGATGTACCTGTTGATTTAGAACAACAAACTGAAAAGTCCCTGTTCTTGCACCCTGTGACATCAAGTGAGGTATTAACTATAATTAAAAACTTGAATAATAGTAGTAGTAATGACATAGACGGTGTCCAGATAAGACCAGTGAAGTTTGTTGCAGATATCCTAGTGCCTATTCTTGTTCATATATACAATCTTAGTTTAAAGACCTCCGTGTTTCCCAGTAACATGCAAATTGCAAAAGTAGTAATGTTGTATAAGAAGGGTGATCATAATGAATTAGGAAATTACAGGCCTATTTCTGTTTTGCCAATTTTCTCAAAAGTCCTCGAGAAGCTAATACATAAGAGAATCATAAATTTCATTGAAAAAAACAAACTGCTCACTGAATGCCAATTCGGTTTCCATAAAAACAAATCCACAGAGCTGGCATTGCTTCAACAGAAAGAGTATATTTTAACCCAGTTCGAAAAGAAACTAATCACGGTTGGGGTGTTCATTGATTATACGAAAGCATTCGACTTGGTTAATCATGAAATTCTAATAAAGAAGCTAAGTTGTTATGGCATACGGGGTTGTGTACTTGAACTAATAAGGTCATACCTAAGCAACCGGCAACAAATAGTCGAAATCGATAAGGCACGCTCAAAGGCTATAAGGGTACCCTGCGGAGTTCCGCAGGGGAGCATATTAGGTCCTCTGTTGTTCATTTTATATATTAATGATATTGTACGTATTAATTCTAGCGCAAAGTTCATTATATATGCCGACGACACCAGCATTTTCTTTTCTGGTAACAATATGCATGACCTCATAGGTACTTGTAATGACACATTACAAAAATTAGCAGAATGGTCATTAAGAAATGGCATGAAAATCAATGAAAGTAAAACAAAGGCTGTTATTTTCAGAGCAAAGAATAAAGAATTACCCCCCCATGCAGATATAGTTTTAAATGGTCGCAGCATTGAAATTGTCGATAATTTTAAGAGTTTAGGAGTGGTATTTTCTGCAAGTATGTCCTGGGATAGCCATGTCAATGCAGTAGTCAAAAAGTGTGCTGGCATAACAGGAATAGTTGGTCGCCTCAAACATCTTCTCCACGCGGGTGAAATTAACTATTTATAATTCGCTGTTCTGCTCTTATTTAAACTACTGTATACTTGTCTGGGGCACAACGACATTTTCTAACCTACAAAAAATACATAAAATGCAAAAAAAGTTCCTTCGGTTTACTTATAATGTGCCTTTTGAGACAGCAACTTCTGACCTGTTTATTGATGCTAACATTATCACCATTCATCAGCTGTATCGCTATAGACTAAGTGTTCGTTTTAAATTTGAAATTAAAGACAACTTAGAGTACTTAAGAGAGATTGCGTGCCTGGAAAAGAAAAAACAGAGTTATGCGACACGAAAAGGGGAGACATGGCCATGGTACCGGCCGCTCGTTTAAACTCCTCAACGCAGCGTTTGTGCCATACCTTGCCTTCCCTTCTCAATTATTACATATTAACAAATTTTGACCTTTTTTGCTGTTCATCAGGCAAGCTACGCCTGAAATTTGTAAACGGTATTGATTACTAATATGTATATATTTCGTTTCTGATATTTTGATTATTTTTTATTATCTTGTTCCAGTGTTTCTCGAATGATGTAGAGTCTTCACAATGATGTATTTTTTTTCTGATTTCTTTTTTTTTCAAATCGTATATAAAACTGTCGGTGTGCTGCCGTGAGCCCTTGTAAATGGGGGCGGCGAGCTCGTCAAGCTGTCTGGACACAGCTTTTTTTCGCCGCTCCTCTGTCTGTGAAATGGACATAAATAAAGATTGATT
>CM023484.1:110598826-110647747 GCA_013339685.2 Hyalomma asiaticum | reverse complement strand
CGATGGTCGACGCTCACGTGTTGCAGTTAAAAAATGGGCGACTGTGCATGAACTGTGCCATTCCTACTGCTTTACAAATACAAGTAAACCTACCTGTCTCAAAGGGATTGAAGAAGGTTGGAAAATGAGCAATCTCGACATAATTGCACTGCTGCTGCATTGCATATCGCATTAAAAACGACATTTCTGTATGGGTCTCGTACATTACCGACCCTATCGTGTGGTAGAAAACACAAAGCGTAACCATAATGTGCATTTGTAGAAAAGAGCGCATAGGTTAGGTAACAGGTTCTCAAGCGAATTCCAGAGCTTCGTCCCTGTAGCTAGGCCGTCTCTGTCTGAACATTTCCCGGCAGACGATTACTACGAACTATCCTCGTTCTAAGTCGTCAAGGCATTGTAAGAATGGATGACAAAGGCCAGCAAAATGAGCATTAAAGGAATTGCAGAGTTCCGGGCTTGTAACGGAATGCAGTGAAATATCACTACCTCGCGTTAGTTACAATGCATACACGTTGATTACTTTAAATAGTCTTTCTAATAAACATGGTAGTTTATAGAAAATAGTCTCCATCCGTGGTATGTTGGAAGCGGACGAGAGTGGCAATGTCTGATTGTAAGAACGGGAACGACCAAATCGATGTAACCTAAGTATTGGAAAAACGTGCTCTACGCAGAAGTAGTACGAATGCTCGGTGCTTGAAAGCAAGCACATTTTTATGTATATGTTATCATTTCGAAGATGATACCAATACCTATATTTCTAATTTTCACGAGGTCGTTGTTTCTGGATGCGGTAAGCGAACATTGCGAGTTGGCGACACCTTACCTTGCCCTGTATATGATTGTGTCGCCTGTACCCAGAGGTGCTGGCCTGCGTGTCAGCGTGGCGCAGCACGAGCCATGCGGGACTATAAGATGGTGGGGCGGGGGGGGGGGGGAAGACAGGGGGCGTGCGAGATTCTGCTTGTTTGATTCATTTGGTTGGAGCGACAAGGCAGAACGATTCCAAGATATTTCGGGAAATGTCGCATCCGCGTACGAATGCGCTGCCTCTATTTTAAATGCGAAGCATCTCTTGCTCGCTGGTATGTCACGTAGAGCACTGCACGGGCCGGCTTTTTCCGGCCCGGGCCCGGCCCGGCCCGAAAACGCCGAGCTCCGGCCCGCCCGAGCCCGGCCCGGTGTTTTTAAATACGGCCCGTACCCGGCCTAGGCCCGAAAGGTTTAGGCCCGGCCCAATTCAACCAATTATTCTTTGAGCATAAACAAGGCACTTTCCAATCTTCTCCTATAGTGTAGATGCCAGCCGCACTCAAGATAGTTTCCGGAGAGTGTTGTGAAAACATATGACAGTGTCACGATTTGCACTGGTACTGTATTTACCTTCGGTTAATTACACCTGTAACACTTTAGCGAAAGAATTGCAGGGATTTATATGAGGAGGCATAGCTGGCTGTCTCATGCACGCAGTGCTAATGGTGCAATGTTCTTATTTCTTTTCAAAGAACGACTACATCATACAACGCCAACATAAAGTGTAAAAACGGCCGACGTTTATAACTGGCTTTACTATAATTGCTGGGACTATTGAGTAAATAGCGCAGAACTTATCCTGCAAACTTTGTCTATTGCGCAATGCAACGAGAGGGAGAAAAAAATGCGCTCTAACTACTCCTGGGAGGATTCGCCAGGCTGAGTAGCGTTACTAAACCTGTCGTTTCGACTCCTCGGTAGGCAACTGTCTCCAACGTACGCTACATTTTCGTGCTAGAAAGAAGGGAGTCCTCTCCCGCACCTTTGTTCGCCGAACCAACGCCACCGCAGTGCCATAGATCTGTCAAAGCAAGCCACACACGTTAGCGAGCGACATACCGTCCTCGCTATTCACTTTAGACGCCTATCTCGTCGCCTTTGTTTGACCGTCCTCGGTCTTTGAAAGTGTTATACTTTAATCAAGACCGGACTAAGGGCTTCCGAAATAACTGCTTATTAGAGCGCCCAACTGAACTAGCCGCTGGCTTCTTAAGCGCTCCACGTCGAACGCGGCGGGTCTGGTGTCCGGAGCGTGATCCCATGCAATGACTGCAATCGGGAGAGCTGGTTGCCGCCGAGGGCCAGAGACCTCGGTGCGAACAGGGAAGCGAAATCTGACTGTCTGTGGCTCGCAGTCGTGGTTGTAGTCTTGCAGCTGGCGGCTGTGACGGTGGAGGCGACGTGTGCCAGAAAAAAAAAAAGCGGTGACTACGTTGGGCAGGAAAAGGCGGAAAGTAGAGGAAAAGCAAACTTCTGAGAGGGGTAGCGACCACGTGGAAGGACATTTCACGCGGATCTCGCATATTCTATTGCTTCACAATAGGCTTCATTTCAGGTGCCAACTGATCCGTCAATAATATAAGTTATGTGTTCTATCATATCAATGAACTTGGGCCCTTCTGCTTTTGTTTCAACATGTAGGCTGCCAAGCATCTCTAGTGCGGCACAGAATACTTAGTCTATGCCTCTGTATATAGCTTCCGCAAAACCTGTATTACTCACTATAATCAACTTATGTTAGCGCACGCACCGAGCTAGCAGCGCCACGATTTTGGATCGTGGTACACCTAACACGCGACGGTGATACCGCAGCCGATTAAAGTAAACGAAAAAGTAGCGCACGTGTCGCATACCAACTTAGCCATTCTGGCTAACAAATTCTACTCGTGCCGGGGAAACCCTACTTGCTTACCACAAGCATTGGGGTCATTGACGCTTTGGTCCACGGAGCAGTGGGAACTGTACGAACTGCAATCGCTGGGTGCCCGTGCTACGCACGTCCTGAGGTTTCACAGCAGCGGAGCTGCCATACGTTTTTTTTTACTAGAGGAGGGGTTCATGTCTCCCGTTTTGATGTGTATTACTTAAGTGCTAAAATCTAATAGCGGCAGAAGTTCGAAGGCAGATGGAAGCTTGAAGGGATGAAAATTCGTCCTCACGGGGTGTCTCTGGAGCCCTTAGATATTTGTGCGGTAAAGGGTGCCAATACACACGCCTGTTACAAAGTGCACTGCAGTAAATCATATTGATTATCACCTTCCTTAGGTGCTTGCTCACTTCTGTCTCGGGAGCGCGTCCACGGTTTGAGCGCCCGAGAACACTTGTGCTCCGACGAATGACGAAACTTATGAATTACTGACGAAGTGTGACGAAGACAAAGGTGGCCGTGAGAATCAGCAAGTACACACTCGATGTGATGAGAGTCCGAGTTAAATGCTAGTTCTAACTCTCTAATTGCCAAATCATAAATATTTGCAACTGCGTTGCTAGCACAAAAATCAGCAACATCTTCGTGGATCGGCGACCCTGTGACAAGAGTCACTTCTCTTCTTTCGCTTAAACTGCAGGAAAAACAGCTCCTCAAGTCTTAATGACTTACGAGCCGCGTTGACCAGTCTACAATGTCACGAAGGCGGAAGCAGGGGAGGCGGGCATGGGAGCGTAGCTGCATGCTCGAAATGTTTCCCATGATACCCATGAGTGCATCTTATATGCACTAATCTGGGCAGTGTACCGTTGCTTAGCACTTCTCGCAATGCTGCCTTTCAGTGTGCGCTAATGCACTTCAGGTCGTCTAAATTGCCCGGAGACTTCCACTTCGGCGTCTCACATAGCCTGACTAGGTTCGGGACGTTAAATCCCAAAAACAACAAAACCAAAAAGTATACACGCGCCATTACGGACACGTATCAGAACCGGGCCTGATTCGGGCCTGACCCAGGCCCGGGCCCGGCCGGGGCCCGAAGGTCATGGGCCCGAGCCCGGCCCGGGCCCGGGCTTTCGGGCCGGCCGGGCCCGTGCAGTGCTCTTATGTCAGGCGTCAAACGGCGTCCGCACTCACACTACGCATGCGCGACTCTCCTCTCCCTTCCCTCTCTCCAACATCTGCGGCGATAAATAAAGCGGGTAGAGAGCGCGCGCGCGCTTCGCTTCAGTAGTATCTCCTCCTTTTCCGATGAAAGAAGTTGGTGGCGTTGTGTGATGGAAGCAACACTGCAAACCTGTAAACACCGCCGTTAAATGCACCGTTGAAACCCCTAGCGATGCTCTACATCACCCCATGGTCCGCTTCGGGGAGATGGTGTAATTTTTTTTCTTCGCATGTCCTCGTGAAGTTGTGGAATGCATAAGTGGCAATCTGGCAAAGCGAAGGGCGGGAGACGGCTTTGGTGCTGTGAACTTGCGAATACGTTAAATATTGACATCAGAGGCACCTCGACACGGTACAGGATTCTTGACAGTTGTACACGAGAGACAGTTTTCGAGCGACTCACATTCCTCAGGAAAAACCGAACTGCACGCGCCAGAGCCCTGGGCAAGCCTGCCATACACGAGGATAGTCCGCAAAAGGTGATGCCTTGAAAGAGAAACTGATCGGGTTGTCAGAGGACCGTTTTGCGAAAACACAGCCCGCTGCGACGACAGGCGAATCTTTTGCTTGTCAAGGGCCGTCTTTGCCGTCTAGGGCCGTCTCCTGGAGGAGTGCGCGTCGCAACTCAATACACCTGGCAACGCAAGACATATTTGGTAGTGGCCGCTTTCGTACTCTGCCCCTGGAACGCACCATCACGACGCCGCCACGGCCCTAACTTGCCCGGCGGTCGAGATGCGTACACTACCGAAGCGCTGACTGCCGCCGCAAATCACCACGACAATCTGCTTTGCTCTATCTATTGTTCCTAGATGGCGGTACCACCGCACAAAGCTAAGCGAACCCAGAGTGCAATAGAAGGAAGGCGACGTTAATTTGAGAGTAATTTTGCTTTTTAAACACACCATAGTTCACTGACGCCTTTGCTTTAACCGGACGACAATTACATGTAACTTCTTAAGGCTAGAGTGAAGATATAAAGCCAGTCTGCTCCCTGTACGACAGATGCTGCGGTGTTGTCGCTAGAGCATCTAGCTCCATTCGTCAAATCCCGGTTGAAGGTGTGTTCGGGTCTGCCTGTATGAAACTTTTTCGGTGTGAATGGTACTTTATTTTTTCAACGATCCACTTCGGTTACAGGAAGTGCATCACTGATTTCTTAGTGGACCCCGGCATAAAAAACTTTCGTGTTAAAAAATGTGTCTGATCCCTCTATCATAGCAATCGGTATAACACGAAAGTGGAACCTATCTTCGCGAAGTTGCGGAATGCGTATGCGGCAACCTGGCAAATCGAGGGTTTGGAGATGGCTTGGGTACAGTGAACGTGTGAATACGTTACGGGTACTGTGAACGTGTGAACACGTTGCACGTAGACATCAGTGACACCTAGGCACGGCACAAGGACCCTAGATATTTGTAAACAAGGTATAGCTCTCCAACGACTCACACTGCTCCGTAAACGCTGAATTGACGCGGCAGAGCTCTGCGCAAACTTGCTATATACAAGGACGTCCGCAAACGGTGACACCTTGCAAACGAAACTGCACGGGTTGTGAGCGGATTATTTTGTAAAAACATAGCCTACTGCAACAAAAGGCCAATAATTTGCTTGTCGACGCTCGTCCTTGTGTTCCTGGAGCAGTGCGCGTCGCAACTCAACGCAGCTGGCCACGCAAGACAAATTTGCTGCTGCCGCGTTCTTACTTCGCCCGAGGAACGCACTGTCACGACATTGCCACGCCGCTAACTTCCGCGGCGTTTCAGGCGCGAAGACTGCCGAAGCACTGACTACCGGTGCCAATTGGCATAACAATATGCTTCGCTCTATCTAATATTTCTAGATGGCGGTGCCGCCGCAGCGAATCTAAGGAAACCAATAGTGCGGTATAAGGGAGGTGATGTTAATTTAGGAGCAATTTTGCTTCTTAAGCACTATAGCTCGCTCTACTAAAGACGTTTACTTTAGCCGGAAGACAATTAATGCATTTTGTAAGAAATCGCTATAGTGAACATATAGGCCCATGTGTTCCTTACATGAAAGATGTTGCGGTAGTATGCCGGTAGACTTTCCAGCACTTCACGTCAATTTCCGGATGTTCGAGTCCGCCTGGGCACGATAGTCCGGGCACGGCACACGAGCGCCCGGCAGACCTCGGGGGCGCCGTCGCGAAGGGTGGCTTTTCATTTGCAGTTTCAATCAAGTTCACTTTATTCAGAGATCCACTTCCGTTACGGAAGTGCGTCACTGATTGCTTGGTGGACCCCGTCAAAAACTTGTGTTAAAAGTTGAACTAGCAGTATCATAGCTATATCAGATGCAGTAAACAGGAGCTCGCTAGGTAATCTTGCCGCTGCATGGGGAGACCCATAAGGAAAATCCCACGTGCAGTGGGATCAAGGAAATGCGAAGCGCGCATCAGGAACGTAAAATGGATTTGCATTGTTGTCTCGCTATACCGAGTTTGGTACATATGAAGTTAACGAAACGGCCGCAAAAGTACCACGACTATGGCATGTAAACCATGCCGCTCATACACGCATGTCATGATCTAACGTTATCACCTGTCATTTACGTTCGTCGTGCAGTCGTGTTGTGCCATAGCAATTTTGTATACATCCCATTAACTGAACGAGTGGCTTGTAGATCATGCCGCTCATGACATGCATGTCACGATTTTCATGTTATGACCTGTCATTAATGATCGTAATGACATATTGTGCCAAACCAATTTTCGTATGCATTCCATTAACGAAATGGCAGTATAGATCGAGGACCGTGGCATGTAAATCATGCCAGTGATGACATATAACGTGAAATTAATGACATGCATGTCATGATTTTCATGTTATGACCTGTCATTTATGATAGTCATGCAGTCGTGTTGTTCCATAGCAATTTTCGTATATGGGCTCCGTCCACTTGCCAGAGGGCGCTACGTAGCTCTCGTCGGACGGCTCAGTGTCGCCGACATTGGCCGCTTGGGGTGCAATCATGAGACGCGCGCGCGGGGTGGAGGCCGACGCGACAGCGACGCACGCGTTTCTTCGCTGCTTTTCGGGCGTGCTAAGAAGAAAACTATACGCACGCTCGTGTCGTCCTCTGGAACAGTTTGCTGCAGCTTAGGAGCGCGCGTCTCAAAGGAAACCGAGCAAGAGAAAGTGGGACGCGCGGCGTACACCTGCTGCTAGAGTTGGAGACGCGCGCGTGGCGTTTGCGTATTGTCCGGTCAGTCTGCCCAATTTTTCTTCTTCTGTCCGCCAGGCTGTGTATTCTGGCGCTGATGTCGCACATGGAAAACTCGACTGCACAGAGCCTATATCCCATTAAAGAAGCGGCCGCAACAGCACCAAAACTGGCATGCAAACAACGCCGCTCATGACACGCCTGTCATGATTCTAATGTTATGACCTGTCATTTACGTTCGTCATGCTTCGTGTTGTGCCATAGCAATTGTCGCATACATGAGAGCATAGGCCTTCGTGCTTTCCTTAGTGTCTTAGGTAAATGGGCTGGCAATTTTAACTGTGAAGCTATGTGACAATTCATATATACAGCTCATTTACTCTCTGTTTGCCCAGGATGCTCTCCTGTATCCCGAATCAAAGGTGACAAGAGCTCAGTCTCTGGTGTTAGTGATGGCCCACAGCTTGCGGCATCATGCATCTAAGGAAGCGACAGAAAGCCTCCTGAAAGTCATTGATGCCCATATGCCTGAAGGTGTTGCATTCCCAAAGACTAAACATTTATTCTTTAAGAACTTTCCTGCTGCCCTGGAATGTCAGCGCACTACACATATTTATTGTCCAGACTGTGGGGAGTACCTTGCTGAGCTCCCTTGTGAAAGTGCTTGTGCGAAGTGTTCCCAGTGTACAGCAGTGCGCAGCATTCCTGCGCTCTTAGACACTGGTTCCTTCTTTCTTACTCTGGACCTTGACAGCCAAGTCAGAGATGTACTTTTAAGTGGCAAGCTGACACATGACCGAAGGGGTGTCTCGTATGATGTCACAGACATCACACAGAGTGTGGGATACAATGCAATGCCCATAACGAGCAAGGACATCTCACTAACCTGGAACACAGATGGCGTGCCATTATTCGAGTCGTCCGGACATAGTCTGTGGCCCCTGTTGTTGCAGGTTAATGAGCTCCCGTATAGGGAAAGGGTGCAAAAACTCTTGCTTTTTGGTTTGTGGTTCGGAAATGGCAAACCGCACATGGATGCATTTCTGAAGCCATTTGTTCAAACGATGAACCGCCTGTCATCTGAAGGCATTTCTTGGACAAGTGTAGGTGGCGTGACGGAGACTTGTCGTGTATACCCTGGTCCTTGCACTGTCGACACCGTAGCACGTGGCATGGTCATGAATATGACTCAATTTAACGGGTCCCATGGGTGTGCGTGGTGCGAACATAGTGGAGAGGTCGTTCAGAAGGGAAAAGGCCATGCCCGCATTTTTGAAATGCAGAACAGTGCCCCAAGGATGAGGACACCAGAAAACTTTGCCAAGCATGTCAAGGAAGCCTACAGAAGAAATGAGCCATCTTGTGGCATCAAAGGTGGAAGTGCATTGTTTTTCATGGCATTCTTCACTTTTCCTTGCTCTTTTGTGGTGGACTACATGCACGCTGTCTGCAATGGATTTGTACGAACTACAGCCTTCATGTGGTTCAGCCACAAACGGCAAAATGAATTCAGTCTTGGTTCAAAGCTTGAAGAAATCAGTACAGAGCTGAGCAAACTAACACCTGTCTGGGAGACAACCAGGCTGCCACGGTCGCTCCGGTAGATGAAGTACTGGAAGGCATCCGAGTGGAGGGACTGGTTTCTTTTCTTCTCTCCGGTAGTATTAAAGGGTCCCTGAAACGTTTTTTTGACATTGCGTCACTGATTAGGCAACACAATTGCGAAATCATTCACACCATAAATAAAGCGAAGCACAATGCGCTAAGGCAGCTATGGGCTTATTTCTGTCGCCTTCCTCCTTACCACTGCTGTTCCTCCTCAACTCGATGTGCTGCGGAGTGCGCGCTAGCGACGACAGCGCCTCCCGCGTCAGCCGCTCTGCCGAGCCTCCCGTAGTGACATAGCGCCCCGATATCCTCACTGAGGTCGCCCGCCTCGGCAGTGCTAGCCCTCTGTAATAGAGCGCCGGCGACTCGTGTGACGCCGCCAGATGCCGCGATGATACCGTTGGCTGAAACGAAGGAGTACGTTGTAGAAGCACGTTGTTCGCAGCTAGGTTTTGAAAATTACGCGCACGTCACTTGGGTCGGGGCCAATCAGCGACCTCCCATTCGATCGCTCGATGGCGGGGGCGTTTGAAAACGCTGTTTGGCGAGCCGCTGCGACCTTTTGCGATACGCGTGTTCAAAACCTTATTGTAAATTACACACTTTACGCACAGCGCTAAAATCTGTCCTGTAATGGTCCTAGTGACCCGTTCTACCGGATCACCATGTTTGCACAAAATCGTCAAAACCGTTTCAGGGTCCCTTTAAAGGTTTTTTACCCAGGAGATATTATAAGAACTGGACAAAGTTTGTAGCAATCATGCATTTTTGCTTGCAGTCATCGATTGCTATGGACAAAATCAACAGAGCGAAGCAGCTCATGGTGGAATTTCTGAAAGAGTACCAAGATCTGTATGGCAGAGAGAGACTTATAATGCCCACATCCTTCTCCACATGATAGACCATGTTGGTCATTGGGGCCCTCTGTGGGGCTTCTCTGCATTCCCGTTCGAATCAATGAATAGAAGGCTGGTCAGTCTTGTAAATGGCACAAGATATGCCCATACACAGATTGTTGAGAAATATGCCATCTTCGGGCAAATGCTTCTTAGAAGTACCTGTTGGGAGAGCGAGGACCTACAATCTCTTGTTAAGTCTTTGCTCAAGGGCTACAGCCTTAAAAAATTGTGTGCGAGAAGGAGCTGTGACACCCTATGGAAAGGGGAAGAGAGAAGGAAGCCTCACAAGCTACAAGAAGGCAACAGTTGGTGTGTTCACTTACTGTGTGACCACCATGGATAAGTCCCGAAGGAAAAATTCTTATGTTGTGACACGTGCTGGCTTGTACGGCCAAGTTGTGAACATCATCTTAAGTACTGACATGACGGATGACTCGGCAGTAGAGTTCAAGATTAAAAAGCTGCGTGTTGTGGACACTTTTCTATCGTGCATAGTTGGCTGCAATTCTGTGCATTTTGTGACTGTCAGTGAGACAGATGAGCACATTGTGGTTGGTGCTATGGATGTCCAGAAATGCATGTTTCTCTGCCACTCGGACAGAATGATCTTGTGTGCAGTTAATGAAGAGTATGTGCTAGAGTCAAGTTAATATGAATTTTCCTGGTAGTCCTATACATTGTGTACTGTTTTGTTTTTCATGTGTAACATATATTGTCTCCTGACATGCTTCTTTTGCGGTATTTCTCTGCCACTCAGGAAAAATGATCTTGTGCATGTTTGACTTCATTGATTTCTTAGGTTTCAAATCGTGTGTAGGCACTGTTTCAGATTTCGTCTTCATCACCTGTACAAAACCATCATCAATCATTGTCTCATGTGTCTTCTTCGTAGGCGCCATCTTGGCTTCACCGGAATAAAGCGTTGCCTGAACTGTGGCATTTCAAGTGGTGGAAGCGCTTTAAGATCCCTTCTACCTCTCGCCTTTTCAACATCTCTCCTGGAGCTACGTTCAGGACGCCGCTTACGCCAGCATCCCACGATGTCGCAAGATGAGCCCGCAGCGTCCTTCCGCTAGGCCCAAGCCCCAACTGCCCCTCCTCCCAGCACTGCCAACAACCATCACCGCGATCTGGAAATCTTCTCTGGCCTGCCTGGTGAGGACGTCGAAGACTGGCTAGACAACTATGACCGTGTTAGTGCTTACAACAACTGTAACGAGCCGTCGAAACTAACCAACATGCCATTCTACGTGTCCAAGTAGCCAAGACATGGTTCCTGAATCATGAGAGCGACTTCTGTGACTGGCCTTCTTTCAAGGAACAGCTACGGTGGCTTTTTGGCACGGCCACGGTTCGCTCAGAGGTTGCGAAGAAAAAGCTGTCTGAGCGCGTGCAACATTACGGCGAGTCATACACCTCATATATTGAGGACATTCTTGCGCTTTGCCACCGTGTCGACAATGCCATGCCCGAAAGCGACCGCGTGCGACATCTCCTTAAAGGCATGGGCCCTACCGCTTTCAGCACCCTTGCTGCGCAGAACACGTCGACGGTGTTCGAAGTCATCTCCGTTTGTCAGCGCCTTGATGCCCTGCAGTCTGTTTGCTTGCGATCGGACTTTTCAGACAACCACTTGGCAAACAGCATGGAGCTCCGATCCATCATCCGAGCCCGTGAGGAACTGCAAGCCTGCGGCTCGCCACTTTGCAACAGCGCTCACGTCCAACCCGTCATACAGACTTGTGCGGCATTATTAAAGAGGAGTTGTCATCCCTTCAGAGCCCCCCCCCCCCCATTTTATGGCCTCTCCTTGCGCACAACTGGCCTCGTACGCACAGGTTACTGTAATGCCACCTGCACCATCTCCAAGTCCACCTCCTGTGCCTGTTCACGACCACCTGGCACCCTTATCCACCCGAGCACCGAATCCACCTTACTATTCTGCATGACGTTCCTCGCGGCCCATATGTTATTACTGTGGCTTTCGAGGCCACATCTCCCGGTTTTGCCATCGCTGCCAGCAAGATGAACGCCGTGGTTATGCTGCCTTTGAACGCGATGAGCCACCACCTCGCTTTACAACCGTTCTGTCGACAATGCTACACCTCGCCGATCTCCGTCTTCGCCCGACTTCTCCAACTCCCATGCCTCAGGACGCCGCTCCACATCACCACTCCGGCGCTCTGTTTCTCCACTCCGGCCTGTGTCGCAACTCCCTGTACAACATTGGAAAACTAACCAGTGCAGTTTTTGGAGGGAAAGCTCTGCATCGCCACAATATGCTTCAAGTCCTCCTGAACGCCCGTGAAACATGTTATTGATTTCTGTGGAAGGTGTTCAATTATAGGCTTGGTAGACACGGGTGCTTCTATTTCTGTTATGCGTGCGGACCTGTGTTCTCATTTGCGAAAAGTGAAGATGTCTTACATGGGTTCGTGCTTGATTGGAGCTAACGAAGCAGGCATTCCACCATCCGCCCACTGCACAGCGCATGTCTTCATTGATGGTATCCGTCGTCACATAACATTCGCAGTTTTATTTTCGTGCGCTCATGTACTCATTTTGGGCTGGGACTTCCTCTCGTCAGCGTCTGCTTTAATCTCCTGCCACCAGCGGGTAGTCCATATCACTGAGACTGATCATTGCAGCGGAGGTATCGACGAGCAACGATTGCGTGTTTTTACGGCTGCGGATTCGGTGATGACTCCCGGTCAAGAACAGCTCATCACACTCTTTACAAATATTTTGAATGGCGACGTGTTCATCACTCCCTTTGGTCGCTGTCTTGCCCGTGGAATTGCGTTCGCTTCCAGCCTTGTACACTTCCAGGAAAACTGCAGCAATCATTGGTTTGAATAAGACCACTGAGACAATCCCCCTACCTCAAGAATCAGCGCTGACTTGTTATGTAGTGTGTGCAACGAGTAAACAACGTAGTTTACTCGTTGCAAGCCCAGCGCCGACTGCTGGATCCGCTCCACGCGCTCCGCCCCCAAGCCGGGGGTGCGTGCCACGAGCTAGCGTGCCACGAGCTAGGTAAGCAGCCGAATTCCCCACAGTAGATACCCAACCAGTCTCTCTGGTTGCTCTTGACGCCTCGTAAGCGCGGCCTCAATAAGGCAAATCTCCTGATTCATCTGCCCTTGTTTGCACCACAAGCCCTGACTTAACCGCTCCCCAGCGTGAAGCGTTGCTAAAATTGCTGGCGAAGCATCAGGCCTCCTTCGACACCAACACTTCATCACTCGGACAGACCTCTGCTGCGTCTCATCGTATCGTCACCGATGGCCAGACTATTGTTCGTTGCCGTCCCTACCGAGTCTCTCCGGCAGAACACAAAGTCATTGAGGAGAACGTCGCCGATATGCTACAACAAAACATCATGCGTCCCTCCGTGAGTTCTTGGTCGTCTCCCGTTGTATTAGTACAGAAGAAGGACGGGTCAGTAAGATTTTGTGTCGATTACCGTGGGCTGAACAAGATCACCCTCAAGGATGTATATCCCATGCCCCGTATAGATGACGCACTTGATTCTTTGCAAGGCACGCAATACTTCTCCAGCCTTGACCTTCGCTCCGGGTACTGGCAAATTCCAGTGCACGAAGTGGACAAAGGGAAGACCGCTTTTTCTACTTCGGACGGTCTTTACGAGTTTAACTTAATGCCTTTTGGCTTATGTAATGCTCCCGCCATGTTTGAACGGATGATGGACACCATTCTTCGAGGCCTCAAGTGGAAAACTTGTCTATGCTACCTCGACGACATCGTGGTGTTTTCCTTGACCTTCCCTGGTCATCTGCAACGCCTGGATGAGGTGCTCACATGCCTTTCCAATGCCGACCTTCAAATAAACACGAAGAAGTGCCCCTTCGCTCGCACGATGATCAAAGTTCTGGGTCGTCTTCTTAGCAAAGACGGCATCCAACCCGACCCGGACAAAATTTCTACCGTACTGAACTTTCCACGCCCACTTCATGCAAAAGAACTCCGCAGCTTCCTTGGCCTCTCGTCATATTTTCGACGTTTCATCCGGAATTTCGCCAGCGTTGCCTCGCCCCTCCGCAAACTTCTGTCTAATAACTCTTCCCTCGATTGGGACGATCAGTGCGAAGCCTCGTTCGAAGAACTCAAGCGCGCACTCACCTCGCCACCCATTCCTCGTCACTTCGACGACAGGGCGCCCACATTGTTGCACACAGACGCCAGTGGTCAAGGAATTGGTGCCGCACTGCTGCAACGCGACCGCGAATCTTGCGAGAAGGTTGTTGCATATGCAAGCCGTGTTTTGACTTCAGCAGAAATGAAATACTCCATAACCGAGCAAGAATGTTTGGCTGTTGTCTGGTCCATACAAAAATTTCGTCCTGACCTCCACGGTCGACATTTCACTGTTCTGACCGACCATCATGCTCTGTGCTGGTTGTCTACACTCAAAAACTTATCTGGACACCTTGGCCGTTGGACCCTCCGATTACAAGCCTACGACTTCGATGTCATCTACAAGACTGGAAGGAAGCACCAAGATGCCGACGCTCTTTCACGCTGCCCGTTGCCGCCATCAACGGACCGCATCACATCACCTCGTCAAATTGGCCGCGCTGAGGACACATCGTCCATTATAGCTATTTCATCCGTTACTCAATCAAACCACCATTCAGTGCTTTCTACTCACTAGCGTGCTGACTCTTATTGCAATGGCATCATCAGTCACGTAGGCGTTTCATTCCCGCCAAATTCCAGGCTACGAAAACAGCTCAAACTATTCAAGCTCGAAGATGACGTACTCTACCGCTTTTCATTTCACCCAGAGGGGCATCGATGGGTTCCTGTTGTCCCACGCTCTCTTCTTGCTGAAGTTCTGCAGGCTTCACACGACGACCCTACCTGGGGTCACTTGGGTTACCACAAGACCCATGAGTACATACGGAGCCGATTCTTCTGGCCCGGCCTTTCCACGAGCATTGCTAAGTATATTGCCTCGTGCGCACTTCGCCAACACCGCAAGCGGCCTACTACTGCTCCGGTCGGAACTCTCCAACCACTTCCTTGTCCAGCAGAACTGTTTTCCGTTGTTGGAATTGACTTTTTCGGACCTCTTCCAACTACTACTATTGGCAACCGATGGATCATCACTGCTGTCGACCACTTGACCCAGTACGCTGAAACAGCCGCAGTCCCCTCAGCCATGGATTCGGAGGCAGCAAGCTTCTTAAAGGGTCCCTGAAACGTTTTTTTGACATTGCGTCACTGCTTAGGCAACACAATTATGAAATCATTCACATCGTAAATAAAGAGAAGCACCGTGCACTAAGGCAGCTATGGGCTTATTTCTGTCGCCTTCCTCCTTACCACTGCTGTTCCTCCTCAACTCAGTCTGCTGCGGAGTGCGCGCTAGCGACGACAGCGCCTCCCGTGTCAGCCCCTCTGCCGAGCCCTCCGTAGTGAGATAGCGCCCCGATATCCTCACTGAGGTCACCCGCCTCGGCAGTGCTAGCCTCTGTAATAGAGCGCTGGCGACTCGTGTGTACGCCGCCAGATGCCGCGACGATACCGTTGGCTGAAACAAAGGAGTACGTTGTAGAAGCACGCTGTTCGCAGCTAGGTTTTGAAAATTACGTGCACGTCACTGGTTCGGGGCCAATCAGCGACTTCTCATTCGATCGATCGATGGCGGGGGCGTTTGAAAACGCCTTTTGGCGAGCCGCTGAGATCTTTTGCGATGCACGTGTTGAAAACCTTATTGTAAATTCCACACTTTACGCACAGCGCTGAAATCTGCCCTCGAATGATCCTAATGACTCGCTCTACTGGATCACCATGTTTGCACAAAATCGTCAAAACCATTTCAGGGTCCCTTTAAAAGCCATTTACCTGCGCCGTGGGGCCCCTCGCGTACTTTTGAGTGACCGAGGCAAGGCATTTATTTCAAGCACACTTCATGAAGTTCTTCAAGCCTCCGACACCGTACATAAAGCAACGTCCAGCTACCACCCTCAAACAAATGGTCTAACGGAGCGCTTTCACCGCACCTTGTGCGACATGTCTATGTATATGCAACCTGACCATCGTAACTGGGATGCCATTCTCCCATTTGTCACATTTGCATACAACAATGCTGTTCAACGTACTACAGGATACTCTGTTTTTCTTGGTATACGGCTGTCACCCAACCTCATCACTCGACGTTTGTTTTTTCTCTGGCCCTGTCAACCCTTCACCATTTATTTGCGAACAGTTTGTGTTTCGCCTTGCCCAATTCCGCTGTCGTGCCAGGATGAACACTGAAGCTAGCCAAGGAGACTGCAAACATCGCTACGATGCCGCTCACCGTGTCGTTGTCTACCGACTGTGTGACAATGTACTATTGTGGACTCCCGCATGCATACCTGGTTTATGTGAAAAGCTCAAGTCTCGTTATATTGGCCTCTACAAAGTTATCGAACAGACCTCGCCTGTGAACTACCGCATTACACCTGTTCATGCTACCAGTGACCGACGCTGCCGCGGAACAGAATTCGTGCATGTTTCCTGCCTTAAACCCTTTCATCTGCGTTCCACTGTCCAACTCGCAGCCAGGTTGGCCGCTTCCATTCACGGGGGAATTAGTGTAGGCACTGATTCGGACTTCGTCTTCATCACCTGTACAAAACCATCATCAGTCATTGTCTCGTGTGTCTTCTTCGTCGGCACCATCTTGGCTTCATGGAATAAAGCTTTACCTGAACCGTGGCATTTCACATGAAACAACAATATGATTATAAGAGACTCCGTCCATTGTTGAGGGCTGCCGGAATTTCGACCACCTGGGGTGCACATGCACTGACAATGCACAGCACACTGACCTCAACATTTCATCTCCACTGAAATGCAGCCACTGTGGCTGGGTTATCTTTTGTGCGATTAATGAAGAATATGTACTATAGTGAAATTCAACATATGGATGTTATTGGAAGTGCTATCCATTGTATGCTGTTTGTTTTTTTCATGTGTGATGCACACTGTCTCCTGACATGCTGCTTCTGGAGCGTTTTTTCGTCTGCCACTCAGGCAGAATGATCTTTTGTAAAATCTTGTGTACTTAAGAATATGTACTAGTCATATTCAATATTTGTAAGTGCTGTGCGTTGTATACTGTTTGGTTTTTCATGCATGAAGTATATTCCGTGCTCAAATGCCATTATCAAGCCATTTATGTCCGTGACACTTCTTGTAATTTGCAAGTAATTACATTTCGAACCCGCTTTATAAGAGACATGGCTGCAACACACATTTGGCTAAAATAGACACCATTCAACACCGTGGTTAGCTGCCCTGTCTGTTTAAATGGACCTCTTTTGTAGCTCTGTCGCCATTGCCCTATCAAGGCCCGACACAGTCAAAGAACTTCGTGAACTAGCACGTCAATTAACACTCGAACTGTGGAACTTGCCTGCGTTTTTGGGCAGAAGACTTCATGCGTTAGACCCTAACCTGCGACATGCACCTCGACTGACTTCTGACGCTGCGACTCTACCCTCCTTGTCCGTCTATGGGTTGGAGTAGCCTTCCCCAACATGTATTCGTTTACCATTGAAATGGCTGATAGTGCCTATGAAAACGTTATAAGCACCAAGAAACAATTGCACACCTTTTCTGTGAATGCACCGTTTCAACTCTGAAAAGGAAACTCTTTCAGCCGTGCTTGGTCAGCTGGACAACCACCCATTAAACGAAAACAAAATCCTAGGGCACTGGCCTACAATGTCTTCAATGCATGTTGCTGTCATGGCATTGCTGTGATTTCTGCGAGACACTAAACTTTGTGACAGCTGTGACGGTGCTCTGACGTTTAACGTCGACATGTCACCAATGTCTCTTCTTTCCCTCTTTCATTCCTCTTTTCCCCCTTCCTCAGCATAGGGTGCCCAAGCGGCGACCTCTGCTTAAGCTCCCTGTCTTTCCTTTGCATTTATCTCTGTCTGTTTTGTAGCTGACACTGGGCTCAGAAGACAGGTTTAACAGACAGACTGGCATTGAATTTCGGTCAGCAGTCTTGCCTCTAAGAGACATTTTAGCATGAATGGCAGTGACACCGTTGCTAGCCGTAGTTGTGTCCAGAGTGCCAAGAAAAGGAAATAACAAACGCATGTGCTCACTATTTACAATAACTTTAGCAAACACAGGTTGGGTCAGTCAACTATAAAGCAATGATGAGAAGTCGCTGCATAGAAAATGCACTCTAGCGAAGTGCTTCACGCTTGCAGAGGTTACAAGCAGAATTGTGTTAGGCAGTTATGTGAGCAAAGACTACCAGGAACATGTGGCAAGTCTCCTCTTCAGTTAACTCTCAATCGCAGATAAGGTGGTATTTGCAAGTCTGAAAAATTCATGCAGTGTCAAACTATTGTCACGCAAGAAAGCTGCATTGTGCATTCACAATGCTTCACTTTTATAGTTTCATTTTCTTTTTTGTTTTTGATGCCACCAATCAGTCATGTTAGTTTTACATTCATACCTTTTGATGCTAATTTCGGCAAGCTATATCAAGTGAACAAGCCGTGACATGAGCAAGTTAAGGGTTTTGCCATAATAATAGGCAGAGTGCATGGCAGACATTACCTCTGACAGTGCTCTCCATCAATGTAAAAGATGAATCTACCTGCCCAATACAAGAAAAGGCGTCAGCTGCACCTCTGCTGTAATGGCAGTCCATCATGCCAGTTTCCTAGAGAATGAGACAGTAATCAAGTATAATGCAAGGAGATATTAGTGGAGGAAACATGCACTGTGTTTTCTCTGTCACAGCATCATGGAGACTAACATTAATACAGACATTATATGAGACCCTTGCAACAAGCTGTAGCGTTTAATTGATGTTCCAGTCCTAAGCTACATAAATCAAAATAATTGATCAGAATATGAAAACATGGTGCCCTGCATATGAGAGACTCCTCATATATAGGATAAAACCTATTGGGGTAGAACCGTACTTGTAATGAGCTATATATCACAGTAGCTTTGCAATAATGAATTATTAATAGTGCTCACTGTCATTTAGTTACTTTTTCAGTATAAGTTACATGTAGCCAGTTACTCTTTTGACCAAAAGTTAAGCATCCGTAAGTACTTTAATTGGGCAAGAACGGCTAATTGTAAAAGATGCCTATGGCTGTGCATGATCGTGCAGGCATACTGTGGTGCATTAATTCGTTTTGTCATTTTATTGATGTTTGTTGACTGAATAAAATGGCACTGTTATATGTGGTTGTTAGGGCTGGGTCAGTAATAGTTGTCAAGACTGAATTGAAAATAAGTGACATGATGCCAGAAGCAAGCAAAATATTGAAGGGCAGTAATCTGGTATGTCCATATCAGATTCACATGAAAGCGGTTAACTTTTGCGGTTCATCCTTTCATTGCTTGTTTGTGCTCCAAACTAGAACAAGCTCAGGGGAACATGGAGGCTTGAATAGATAAACAGATGGTTAAAAATGATGAACAGGAAATGCTGCTGGAGGCAGCCTTTCGACAAATTGACTTCTTTGTCGGGATGCCAACTGTACTTGTATATGTAGATTTGGATGTTTTGTTCACTGTGTGTGTACTTGACATATATTTGTACAAATAACATGAAAGGAAAAAAGTCGAATGCAGAATATTTTTCAGAAAGTTTGCTAATGTGGAGAATTCTCTGTACAGTGTTGCTGTACTGTTACAGAGCAATGCAGACATGGCTAAGTGCGATACCATGCAAAGTGACAGCATTGATTGGGCGAAGTGCTAGTGCTTGGGACTTTTTGGCCATCCTCTTTTTTCCTAAAGTTTGTAGATCTACATTTTGTTCTAGCTTGTCTTGCCTCTGTTACGTTTGGTGTGTCGCATTGTCCGTGCATGCTCTGCGCATACCTAGGAAGACAGACGCAAACAATCACCGATATGAGACAAGCCATTGCCAAATATTGGAAATTTTATCATGATAATGCAACCAGCCACATCTGCGCCAAGGTCAGCAGACTGGTGGTTAAAGGAATTGTGACGATTCCCAATCCCTTTATAGTCCTGACTTGGCACCAAGCAGCAGATTACTACTTATTCTCAAAAGTGAAATCCTCTCTCAAAGGAGACCACTGTGGTACCTTTAGTGCTATCAGAGAAGCTTCTACATGTTCCCTTAAGGACCTTCTAGAATCTGCCTACAAACCTTGAGTTGTGGAAAAGCCATTGGTAAAATGTATTCACGCTCAACGAATGTACTTCCGAAGACTTTCTTTGAGGCTCTGAAGCATTATAGCTAATAAATCTTTTTCCTAAAGTTTTCCCCGATACATTTTATAACCCTGTATTAACAACAATCTTTCTTTGCTGTTATGTTTGTATCACACCTACATTGCATTGACATCTGTACATTGGTTTAATGCACGAGTTGTATAACAAGTACATCTTGCAGCAATGCAGACGCTTGTATTTTTGCCTTGATTGTGCGATAAATAAATGATACCGATGGCACCATGCCATTTTTCAACAATCTTCTGTTTTGGTCTTTTTATTTATAAGCATGTGTTCTTTAATGATGACCCATTTACCTTATGGGGTGAGGGGGTGTAAGTAGCAAAACAGTCAGCTTTGCTTCCATGTTAATTAAAACTGAATTTTTGGATGTGGTGTCGATGCATATTAATATAGATGCACGTGCTGGTTCAAATTCTTTTAAATATACCTAGAAGGCATTTCATAAACATCTTCACTACTGGCCATGGTCTCACTGTATCAGCAGGAATCACCTTAAGGTAAACCTGCATTAATATATTGTGCAGATCAGTTACTCGCACATATGTAGGAGTTATACCTCCACTACTCTACTTAGTTGCATTCTGCTTACTGACATGTGTATAATTTCTGTTTCATCTTTTTTTTACTTCAAGCCAGCTTTACTTAGGGTTGGTATGATTAGATACACAATCACTTGCATTGTGCATTTCAACAGAATGTCACAGTGAACTAAAGGTATTGTTAATGGCATTTTAAGAAACTATTTTAACATTCTTGAAACGTTCTTTAAACAAACTTTTTTCACAGTTTGTACATAGAAAGTAGGAAAGTACAGTCAACCGTTGGATGCAATACCCAATGGTGTCATAAACAAAAATCAAGTTGCTTATTTTTTTTTCTGAGAGCGGAACATTTATAGCGTCAAATAATAAACAATTCACAACATGGGTCTACATACTGGCACATTATACATATATATGATGTGCCAGTATGCAGACCCATGTTGTGAATTGTTTATTATTTGAACTAAGGAGAACACACATTAGGAGTGCCCATTAATGCTTAGAGCTTGGTGTATATATATATATATATATATATATATATATATATATATATATATATATATATATATATATATATGACCATTGTATACTCAAGGCCAACAGCCTGGTAAAAAGTGGTGTAACTATAATATAAGCCCAATAAAAGGTGCTCTCTACAATTGCGCAGAATTAATATTGCAGTGACATAAAATATAACAAATTTAATGATATTCTTTTAACGTGCATTCTTTTAGCTTTCACTAAACAAACTTTCTTTAAACAGAACTAAACCAAATTTCTTTAAACCGTATGTTCACAGAAAGTCAAAGTATTTAGGACGTCAATAAAGTTGTTAGAAAGTAGGAAAGAGTTTAAAAGAAAGTCAACGAGCATTTTTATAAGGGACTTCTGAGTATGCGCCCATATCTGACACAGTGAGGTACGCCGAGGAGTGCCGCGATCTCGCACGGGCCTTTACGTCCAACGACCAAGAGGGTCACAAGAGCATTCGCGGCGACCCTACCTCGGCACCCACCTTCCTCCCTGGAGCGCTGGTGTGGCTCTCCATTCCTACCGCTGCGCCTGGCCTCTCCTCAAAGTTACTGCCAAAGTATGAAGGCCCCTATCGAGTTGTTGAACGCGCATCACCTGTCCACTACGTGATTGAACCCGTCGACCCGTCTTCGGACATGCGCCGTCGTGTACGCGACATTGTCAACGTCGAGCGCCTCAAGCCGTACTATGATACACTCATAGTAACGAACTGCTAGGTCGCCGGACGGCTCCCTTTGCATCCCGGGGGTAATTGTAGCGAAAAGTAAGCAACCCTATAGTGGGGTAGGCTCTCCGGTGTGACCTAGTGGGTCTGGATCTAACGCGCACTGCTCGTGCTCGCCTCTCGCTCTCGGGGCTCGTGCTTTCAGCCGTTGAACAAGCTACCGGTAGGGTCTGACGCCAGCCTTCAATAAACGCCCCTTTACAATTTTAATTTTAATACCTTTATAACGTCGTTATGAATAAAGCTACGGCCATAGTTTTGCGAGATAGCATGTATCTCTATACAGACATTCTACACGCTAAACCTCACAATCCTACCTGCAAATTTGAAGAAGCTATTCCCATTTATATAGCCTTAAAAACACGTGTTTCAAACAAGGACAATTCGGCCGAATTTCTAACTCTATATTTTTCTGTAACATACCCGATACTCCTAGTACTACTCAATTCGACATTACCGGTATTGTTATTTGTTAAACTGCACCAAACATTACTTGATTTTGACAAAAATAACGCGCGCACTTCAAAAAAGTATACTGGCTCACTCACCGACGCAGTCGTGCCTGCTCTCCGTGGCTGACATTCGATCAAACCACAACAAGAGCACGATGTAGGTTCCAGCGACGCTTTGCTGCTGTCGGCCACAGTGTCCCTTGGTGCTCGTCGCTGCTTGTAACGTTCACAAGATGCACGAAACGATTTCATTATTTCCAAACGCGGCCGACGGCCTGCCACTTCGCCTAAGCATCGCATCGGTTCGACTGGGTCGTTAGGACCGGCGCCATGTTAGGTTTGAGAGGCCTCGACGGGCTACGACGTCACTCCTCCAGCAGCCAATGACAGTTGCCGGGCGCGGTCAGGCGGTGGTACGGGAGCATTTGCGGGTAGCTACCGGAGGGAAATACGAGCTCCGGTCATTGTTCGCCGGAGGACAATCATGGAACGCGCCCCGTTTCCCTCCGTGCTTCACGCGCCGGATTGAAACCGCGGTGAGGCCTCGCACGTACTCCAGCACATCCCGATGCGTCGAGTATATGGTGACCTCACAGGAGGTTAGCGGGAGTATTATCCTGCAAGACCTTCCAAATGGGCATATTTTCTTTTACAGTCTATTTTTGGGTGCGTCTGCGTATGTGTGTATACGTTCGCCCGTGCATTCATATGCGCGCGCGAATGTTCATGCGTGCGTGTTCGGCGCGTGCATGTATATGTATGTGCGTGTGCACATGTGTTGATATGTGCGTGCGTGTTGCGCTCGCATTTCACCACGATGAAGTACAGGCACGTGCGTTCGGTATATGTTCTTTCGAAAACACAGCATACATGTTTTGCACAGTGGCACTGATAGAAAAGCATTGGGCCCGCCTGTCCCGGGAAATTTTCTTTAAATAAACAATTTGTTTTTGTTACATATTTAATCTATTTAGTAGCCACTTACATGCAAGACATTCTCCTGTATATTCTACGCTGCTTACACTGTATGCGTCCCCGTACGGCCAGCCCAATGGGCGTCGGAGAGGCAAACCGCGCTGCCACTGGTAGGTACGCATTTTTTTCGGTGCGCTCTTTCTTGATTTAACCAAGCGTGGCGAAATAAAAACATTTGTCACGAAGTTATAGAGGAAGCATACTATCCTCACGCCAGTTCACAAGGGATAAATTGCTATTCGGCGCTCCAAAGGCCCGAATAAACATGCCCGCACACTGTCTCTCAATGTGGTTACAACGCGCCACTGGAGCGTTCAGCGTGCCGTGCGCACCGCCCTGGCGCGGGTGGGGGGGGGGGGGGGGAGAGAGATATCCGAGGAGGATTGAGGAGGAAAGCGCGCGTGTGGAGGACAGTGTGACTACTTTCAAGATCAAGGGGTTTTACACGAAACGACGCGGACACGCCGCACCTTTACTTCAGTGGCGCTGCCTGCCGGACAAAGTTAAAGACCCTCTACTTCGTAAAAGTACCGCCATCTGCTCTCCCCTCCACCACCTCCTCTACGCGCGCGACAGCGGCGCCCCCTGGAACGCGCCACGAGTTTCGGTTAACTTTCGAACCGATTGCGCGCCGCCGCTGCCGCAGTCCGGCCGTGGCCGTGTGCCGTGCCTCGCATACGGCTTGATGTATTCAGTTCAGTTTATTATTCTTTCAAAACACAAAGTTCATAGTAGTTGTATGCAGACGAGGGTCCCAAAGTCTAGCGACTGCAGTGGCACCCTCGGTTACCAATAAGACAAAAGATCATTATAACAGCAAGTAGAATTAGACAACGCAAGTGGAAATGAACAGTTAAACTACAGAAAACAACAAGTAAACAAAAAACAATCATCAATGCGACACAACAAGCACATAGTAATCAGTTATATAAGTAGACATATGCACGTCCTAGACCACAAACCCATATTTACAAAAATTTTCAAACTACGTACACATGTGCATCAGAATTAGTACTTGTTGTCAACATAGATTGTCCATGATAAAGTTTTTAAGTTCTTGTTGGAATGCATACAAAGATGATGATGCTTTTACTGTATAAGGCAAGTTATTCCACAGTTCAATAATCGTGAAGGAGCGCGTAATTTTGGCATAGTTGGTGTTACATTTAGGTGAAAGGACGTTGTGATTGTGGGCGAACCTAGTGCTATTGGTGTTAGTGAGTAATCTAGCATCGATTAAGTTAAATGCAAGCTGATTATTAGGTTGTTTAAATAGCATTATGATTAAGTGAAAATTAAACAAGCCAGACACAGTAAGAATGCAGTTAGCCCGAAGGAGTGGGAGTGATTCACTCTTCTGCGTTGATTTTCTCAGCAGAAGCGAATTGATTTCTCATCTGTAGCGAATTGCACGTCAATTTACGCTTGCTTTCGGAGCGTAGTGTCTCCTTGTGTATCTGGCGCGGATGTCGATAACTGCGTTTATTTGGAAAGGATTGAAATGAAATTCTGTAAACACGGCATGCTAGTTATTGCATCAGCAAGAAATATTTAAATCGCAGCTGTGGTGTGAAGCCACGTTATTTGAGAAGGAAAGAGTTCCACTGCGTATGAACTATCTCGATCGTCTATAACTGCAGCAACGCCAGTAATGGCCATGAAGGTACTCACTACAAAACTTCATGACGTTTCACATGTTACTTTTCCACTTCCTGCCCAGTGACGCGAGGAAGCCGTTCTGGGATGCTTGGCCCGTGCGGTGCAGTTTCCCCCCATTAGGTAGATTTAGTATTGCGGAAAATTTTTGCGTTAGCGTTTGCGAGTCACGCACGCTAAATTTTTGCGGAGTGCTATTCGATAGCATTCCATAGCTCTTTAGTATAGCGCGAGACGACGACGCGCCGCAAAACGCAAGGCACGCAAACCTTCGCTGCGCCATCTAAATGCGAATAGTGAAAGCGTCAGAACCGTCGGCCGTTGTTAGTAACTTAAAAAGCAACGCAAGCGCAAAAAGAATTATTAAAAAGAACATCGTGCAATAATAATTGCGCAAGTGTTGCTGTAGTCTGACGAGGCAGTTTCGCTTTCGTTGTGCATGTGTAATGTGGTCAAACTAGAATCCACAGCGAAAAGATCGTTGTCTTCTCGAAGCGAAAGCCAGCAACACGATTTATTGTGAATCAGCTAGTCCCAGAATGCAGCAAAATGACACGACAGATGCGAAACGGGCAGCCTTCAGTTGTAGGGAGCCGCCATGTTCTTCGCGCTAAACAAACTTAGCGAGCGTTTTGCGTCTCCGCTAAATTAGGAAAATAGCGAGCGATCGCTAAACGCAAAGCCTGAATAGCGTGCGTACGCATGCGCAGTCTGACCCCGCTAAATTTTAGCGTTTAGCGCGGCGCAACTTAAGCTGCACTAAAACTCTCTATTGTCGTGAGGTTTTGCGTGCTTTCATGGGTGTTGCCGATGTAGGTGATCAATATCGTCCTTACACAAGAAAACTACTTGTAATTGCTGGACGGTCGAGCTGGCGCGTTTTGAATGTAGAAGTCGACGAACGGATTCGCGTCACTAATACTGCCGAAATTACCACTCGCTCTTGGAGAGGGTGTCGCCCATTACAAGCGATGTATTCTCTGAATACACTCCACAGCGTGACCTCGATGCAATGAAAAATTCCAGCACTTCGTCATATGTATTGCCATACAGCCTTTCTTTTTCTACTTTTTTTTTCATATTTTGCAAGTGCCAGCACTTCATTCCAAAACAAGCGCACGGGACGTGCAGGTTGTTGGAGAAACGGGCTGCGGTTGCGAACAGCCGTGATAGTCTTTAAATTCGAAATGTTTACCTGTTTTGAGGGAAATGCTCTCACATACGAAAAACGGGCATACAGGAAACGACTAAACTCATACATACTAATATTTCAAGACAGCGCACCCTCTCACGTATAAATAAAGTCCACATCCAGGATCTTATAACGGTCCTTGTTCGTTCTGTGCATAGTTTTAAATCATCTGTTTTTTGCCAATAGTATCAAGCAAAAAAGAGTTAAAAACTACTCTCATCAAACCAAAAAAAAAACAAAAAACCATGTACTTATTTTATAGAAGTGTCGTGTTTAAAACGCGAAACTTCCATATAATAAGTAGGTGGGTGGTTTCGGTTTTCTCTTAGTAGTTTTAGCTACTTTTTTTTCTTCATACAACTCATTCTGTCGCGTTTCAAACGAGCAGCTTCAGTGGCTGCAGCTTCACTAAATATCCCGCTCAACGAGCTTATCTTTCTGAAACATGTTTTTATTTCCATACTTATATGCGACAGAAAATTTTCAAAAGTACAAAACAAGTGATAAGACATCTACAGTTATCTTACACCAAAAATGACACACATTGTGGGCACGGCAATATCGTATTCTTAAAAATTACCCCGCAAAAAAAAAACGACAAAGAAAAAAGACAGACAGAAAAATAAAAGAAGGTGGATAAACATTTATTTATTAATATAAAATATCCTCAGGGTACTAACCACAATTTCATTTTCGTTTCCGCGCGGAATGACAGAAAGCTTCTTCCCTTGGGTGTCATTCATGGTTATGACAGCCAAAGGCACAGCAACCCGGCATCGCAACAAAACGAGCCAGACGCACGCGCGCACTTCGCACGTCGTCCACATTGCGCCTGCGAACACACAGCACAGTGGCACTTGGCGCGTCCAACATGGCGCCCAGTGTCGGAGAAAATAAAATAACAAAAGAACAAGCGAGCGCGCTACCACGTGACCGCACTCACTATATCGGAGGCGAGGATAGGAGGAAGCGGCGTCGTTCCAGAGATGGCGGTACTTTTCCGAAGATATAGGGGATTTAGCGAAAGTTTAAGGCATCACCCACCCTGCCACTTCCTCCCACAGGGAGCCTCTTCCGCTCAGCACACTAGCCAGTATATTCTAGGCACTGTTGCGCTGACGATGGCGCTGGATGGATGGACGCTATGAGCGTCCCCTTTGTAACGGGGCGGTGACATGTGCGCCACCAGGCTCGTAAGCAAATTGAAGGACTTCTTTTTCTCTTCTCTCTTTAAATTCTCCTCATTCCTTTTAAATCTACCTCAAACAAATCGATCATAACATAGCGAAAACGGAAATTCATAGTCCAGTTCTCTGCCCTGTTGGGATCCTCCCCGCTGCCACCGCTTGTCGTGGTTTATCGCTGCCACCATTTGTCGTGGACTCGTGTCGCCATCAGGCCAGGAGTCCACGGGGCAGGAGGGAAGAGTACGAGGAGTTGGTTTGAGAAGAGAATATTTACATTTATTTACATGGTTTGAAGGTGATGGCCGAATCTCAATCGAAACCTCTATCGAATCCTTTCTCGAATCCTCTGATCCCGGGGTGCTCCCGTGGATTAAGTAACCAGCGTCGTCCGGCGACGCCTTCTTGGGAGGGCCCAGTTGACGCTTCTTCTTCCAATCGGAGGTTGAAAGTCCGAAGGGGAAGAAGGTTGTGGACCTCCCCTTTTTCTTGGAATGTGGCCGAGGTGACACGTATGCAGCCGGACCATACGATGGCGCATCTGGACGCCTTCCGGTGGTCATTCGCCACCCCCGGCCGGAGGTAACGAGCAAATCGTTACCGGCACTCGGCTCGTTCCAACTCGTTTTTCAATAGCGGCACCTGCGTTGACGAGTTTCTGCTGGCGCCGCTCCGTCTCCGAAGCCCCGGACGTAACAGCTCCGTCCGCCGGCGGGAGACCCGACCTGAGGGTGACCAGCATACCAGGTCGGCCGAAGTGTCGGGGTTCGATGAGCTCTCCGTGGGCCACTGTTGACGACGAAAGCTCCGATGTGGGGTTCTCGCACATGCCTTGGTGGCTCTCGTCCTGGGCACGCACGTAAACACACGCGCACACACACAACCACATGCACGGGAAGTGCCCTGCCCGCACTAGGAGCCATCGAGTCCAAAGTACCTAAACCAATCTGCCTTACATTTCTCAACTTAAATGGAAGCAGCCCTCAAAACATTCGTAAACATTCGCTGAAGCTCCCAATCTCTATCCCTGAATTAATTTGAGCTTACAGTTTACGTTAGTCAATCATGTTCACTCGACTACATGTGTGAGCCATTGCAACCTGCCGCAAAACCACCAGGCTCCGCATCTCTTAACCAGTACGTGCCTCACATATGACCCCGACCTTTTGATCCCAAAATTTTGTGCCGTCAAAGTGAGTCATCATGTACCGTGAGCAAACGAAAGAAAACTGTCGAGCTGCATTCGAGCAGAAGCTAAATACGCAAATGTGCTCTAATAAACAATTACAAACCTATGTAGCAGGAACATTAATCATATTCAAAATCGGCCTTCGCACGTCCTAGTGCTACTTAAACTTCCACTCTGCGGATGTACTACAATACTAGCTCTCTGACTTTGCGGTCACAATTCTTACACTTCAGACACCCTATACAAAATAACCTTGCTCTCGTCCACACACTGCACATGCCTTTAAAGCAGTAAACAGAAAACAAAACACTCCAAAGTTATGCGCAAAACTCAATAAGAATATCCATGCTTATTAATCTCTTGCCTAAAAGCGAACTCAAAACACTGCCACTATTTACGTACTTGTTGAACAAACTAACCTGATTCTTTGACAGCGTCCACACAATACGCATGAGTTTAAAGCAACAAACAAAACTCTCGTCAGCATTACGCTCTGAAACTCGCTAATAATACCATTGCTTATGTAACCTCAAACACTTCCGCTGTTTCGCACACCCGCTGTACAAACCGCAACACGATTCCTTGCATTCGACCTGAATGACGCGCAAATCAAACTCTACTCTTTCAAAACATTTTCGGCCATACGATTCCTCAAACTCGATCTCTCAGACACATCGCAAACCATTCAGTCTCACACGTCACTCTAACCTTTTAACAAACAACTCGCTTTCTCACTTTCCACAACCACTTCACAACGACTATCGGCTCAACAAAAAAATACTGCCCCCGCAGGGGCGTCTGCTTCTGCAGGCGTTTGGTGTGTGGCGACACCACGGACCCGAGCCAACGGGGGGGTTTCGACCCCCTCCCACGTGTCGCCGTGCGTGGCTTAGCCGTGTCCGGGGAAAAGGGGATCCTGGGGGTTGAGCCGACGGCGGGTGATTGGACCTTTAAGGCCCCCCGGAAGAGGCAACACACCCCTTTGGCCCCGGCTTCACGTAGACGGCACCTCCGGCCTGACCCGACCGGGGGAAATCGGCAGTCGCCTTTTCCTATCTCTCTCGCTTTCTCTTATCTTCGTCTTTCTCTCTCTTTTAATCTTTCCCGTCTTCTCCTCTCTTCATTTTACTTCCGTTTTCCAGGCGGCAAGGGTTAACCTTGTGTATGTGCCCTCTTTTGTGCACATGATATTGGGTTATAGTAGCTGTGTACAGCTGGCGTTGGCATGCCTTCGATAAATGTGCTGTCGCGTCCCCATGTTGGGCTCCATGGTGGGCGGCTGGCATGGCTGCCGAAACTACACATATCTTATGGCCACCACCTCCTTTCCCCCACTCAGTAATCGTCCTCTCACAAAGAGGGGGCGCACCGAAGACACCATAAACATTTTCATGAAACGCCAAGAAGTTTTTCCTAGATTCCACGTAATCCACTGCGAAAAAGACAAGAATGCCAGAACTATCTCCCCCTTTGTGGTATCCAAATGCCTCACTGAAATACTTGACCGCGGCTATAAGGCTACAAGGATGGCTAGCGGAGATCTTCTCCTTGAAGTTGTGAACAAAGCACAATATGAAAAACTGTCGAACCTTGTCTCGTTTGGAAACACACCTGTCTCTGTGACACCACATCGTTCCCTCAACAGCTCACGGGGAGTAGTATCAGACCAAGACCTGCTGGACTTGACCGAAAGTGAGCTCCTAGAGGGCTGGAGTGAACAGCAAGTCGTAAGAGTACAGCGAATCAAAATCAGGCGCGATGACAAAGAAATCCCCACAAAACACCTAATACTCACATTTGGTACAAGCACGCTTCCAGAATATATTGAAACAGGTTATTTGAAACTGAAAGTCCGACCATATATCCCTAACCCCCGCCGTTGCTTCAAGTGCCAGCGTTTTGGTCACGGCTCTCTGAGCTGCCGTGGCCGTCAAACCTGTGCAAAGTGCAGTTCCCATGAACACCCTTCAGACAACTGTGTTGAAACTCCCCACTGTGCAAACTGTGAGGGTTGGCACGCAGCCTACTCTCGTACCTGTCCTATATGGAAAAAAGAAAAAGAAATAGTAACGCTGAAAATAACCGAAAACATCTCGTTTAGGGAAGCACGGAGACGCCTCTGTACTGTACAGGGGGGTCCTTCCTTCGCGGACGTGGCACGCAAGGGGGCAGTGCCATATAGGTTCGCGGCGGTCGCACGTACCACGTTCAGTGGACGGGCGGCAGCGCCTTTGGCCCCCTCAGCGGAAGCAGCCGGTGCTGCTCCGCCACCAAAGGGCATGCAGGCCTCCGGATCTGCAGCCCCAGGGCCTTCTGCTCAGGCAGAGAGCCCTAAGACTTCCCCGCCCGTGCGCGTTAACCGCGAGCGGGCAACCAGTACCTCTTCCGAGGCGATGGATACAACGGCCAGTCCAACGGCGTCGCAGGCGCCGAAGGAACGGCGCAAATCGTTAGAGCGTGCCAAAAAATCAAGAACCCCTATCACTGGGCCCGACAAGGGCTCCCCGACTTAAGGCAACAGTTCTTTCAGTACACACAGCACTAACCTTCACCCAAAATGAATACACAAATTATACAATGGAATGTGAGAGGTCTTCTCAGAAACCTTGATGATATCCAAGAACTCATACACGAACACTCACCAAAAGTGCTGTGTGTACAGGAAACGCACCTGAAAACAAAACACACAAATTTTCTCAGACACCACGTCATCTTCCGCAAAGATCGAGATGAAGCTATCGCATCATCTGGTGGCGTTGCCATCATAATAGACAAAAGCATAGCGTGTCAGGGTTTGCAGATACAGACGGCCCTCGAAGCAGTGGCCGTTCGTGCTGTGGTCTTAAACAAACTTATCACCATCTGCTCAGTGTACATTTCCCCTCATTATCAGCTGAAGAAACATGAAATTCAGTCTCTAATGGATCAGCTACCCGAACCCTATATCGTCGTAGGCGATTTTAATGCCCACAGTCCATTGTGGGGCGACTCTCGGAGCGATGCACGAGGTCGTTTGATTGAGAATTTTATCTTTTCCTCTGGTGCATGTCTATTAAATAATAAAGAACCCACGTTTTTTAGCCTGGCAAACAAATCATATTCATGCATTGATCTTAGCCTTGTTTCTCCTACTCTTTTACCTGATTTTAACTGGGAGGTTATTAAAAACCCGTATGGGAGCGATCATTTCCCCATACTACTGAGAACGCAAAAAGAAAGCGAAATTCCACCTCAGGCTCCAACTTGGAAGGTAGACAGAGCTGATTGGCAGAAATACCAAAGCCTCAGTAGTATCTCGTGGGCCGAGATTTCCTACTTAGGAATTGATGCTGCTTGTAAGTATTTTACGACTTTTATTATTGACGCTGCTTCAAAATGTATCCCCCAAACAAGTAGTGGTCCTTGCCGACGTCGTGTCCCGTGGTGGAACGATGACTGCAGGAACGCTCGCAAAAGGCAGAACAAGGCGTGGGGTTTACTTCGCGATTATCCAACTGCAGAGAATCTCATCAACTTCAAACAAGTAAAGTCCGAAGGACGTAGAACGCGCCGACAGGCTAGAAGGGAAAGTTGGCAGAAGTTTTTATCGGGTGTCAATTCCTATGCAGACGAAGTTAAGGTCTGGAACAGGGTAAATAGGATAAAAGGCCGGCAGACACAGTCACTCCCTTTAGTAGACATGGAGGGTAACAACCTTGAAGACCAAGCAAACTTCCTGGGCGCACACTTCGAACAGGTGTCCAGCCCATCCCACTATTCAGATACATTCAAACAGTACAAAGAGAGAATAGAAAGACAAAAACTAGAAAGGAAGTGTGCAAAAAACGAGCCATACAATGCACCATTCCAATTAGCTGAACTGCAAGCAGCGCTAAATTGCTGCAGCAAATCTGCCCCAGGTTCTGACCGTGTTGTATACCAAATGTTGAAACACTTGCCCTATGAAACACAAAGAACTCTCCTCTGCCTCTACAATGCCGTATGGTTTTCTGGCGAAATTCCCTCTGTGTGGAAAGAAGCCATTGTAATACCTATCCTAAAACATGGCAAAGATCCATCTTCTGCATCGAGTTACAGGCCTATAGCCCTGACTAGCTGCCTGTGCAAATTATTTGAAAAGATGACTAACTGCCGACTATTACATTTCCTGGAGTCAAACAAACTCCTCGACACATATCAGTGCGGATTCCGAGAGGGTCGTTCCACCACCGATCATCTGATTCGCATAGAGACACAAATTCGCGAAGCTTTTGTTCATAAGCAGTTTTTTCTATCTCTGTTCCTTGACATGGAGAAAGCATATGATACCACATGGCGCTGCGGAATATTGAGAGACCTCTCGCATTTAGGTATACGTGGTAATATGCTAAATGTGATCGAAAGTTACCTGTCCAATCGCACATTCCGTGTTCGAGTGGGTAACGTCTTGTCACGACCGTTGGTGCAAGAAACTGGGGTGCCGCAGGGAGGTGCCCTCAGTTGTACACTCTTTATTATCAAAATGAATTCCCTCCGTTCGTACATCCCACGTAATATCTTTTATTCAACATACGTTGATGATGTACAAATAGGTTTTAGATCTTGTAATCTCTCGTCATGCGAGCGACAGGTTCAGCTCTGTGTCAACAAGGTCTGTAAATGGGCAGAGGAGAACGGTTTCACTCTGAATCCACAGAAGAGCTCCTGTGTTCTGTTCTCCAGGAAGAGAGGCCTCTACCCCGATCTCCATATAGAGTTGCAGGGTGAGCTTGTTGCTGTTAAAACAGAACAGAAATTTTTAGGCATAATTCTAGACACGAAGCTCACATTTGTACCACACATCAAGTACATTAAGGAGAAATGCATGAAGACAATGAACATTTTAAAGGTGCTCTCCCGAACGAATTGGGGCAGCGACCGAAAATGTCTTATGAGCCTCTATAAAAGCCTGATACGCACGCGTCTAGATTATGGGGCGATAGCTTACCAGACCGCAACACCAACCGCCTTGAAAATGCTGGACCCTGTCCACCATTTAGGCATTCGCCTTTCCACGGGTGCCTTTCGAACAAGCCCCGTTGAAAGTCTTTACGCGCAATCGGACGAATGGTCACTACATATACAAAGATTGTACCTGTCTTTCAGTTATTTTTTGAAGATAACGGCAAACACAGACCATCCCGCATATCCTGCTGTAAATGACACGTCCAGCAGCCAAATATTTCAAAACCGCCCCACAGTGAAACAGCCCTTCGCGCTGCGTGTGCGAGCACTAGCTGAAGAAACGGGTGTCCCATTGCTCGAACACCACGTTATGGCTCCCACATTACACGCCCCGCCGTGGAAATGTCTCTGCCATAATTTTACCGTATGTTGTTTTTACGCTCCTTTACAGCGATTTGTCTTTAGGCCCCCTTACAGCCACGTACCATCCGTCATTGTAACACACTTATCACGGCAGACATACTATTCACTGTCTTGGCGCTCTTTGGCCACGCTTGGCCCTTGCGCCACAAAACACCAAATATCATCATCAAAAAAATACTGTTTGCGAAATTCAATCTGGCATCTACAAGAAGCCACAAAAACAAATCTCAGACTACACGTGGAGATTAATAAACATCACTTCGCAAGGCTAAGATAAACAAACAAACAAAAATGTCTTTCCAACAAGTCCTCCATTCAAAAACCTCGGTCTGTCTCTCATTTTTGAGACGTACTCGCGGTGGTCGCGCTCGGAACGCTTTTCTTGCACAGGAAACGCAAAACGCGAAGCACCTGTTCGACTCTCCGCACGGCGCCACTATCCTCGCCATCGCCTTGCCTGCGCTACCGTGCTGGCATTGTTCGCTGACTTCACGACGACCCCTTATCGTGCACACCCGCGACAATGCCACACCGAGAGGAGGACGGGAAGATAACTGCAACCGGCCCTCGGACCGCTTCCGCGCAGAGTGCACCTCTCCTCTCCCCTTCGTTCGGCAGATTCTACTTATTCTACGATGATCTGTCTTGGGTGACAACCACACTTTTCTCATTTTTGTGCTTCTTCGTTTGAAGCCCCTTGAAACCTTGAAACCTTGCACGCTCTGTGCGGCGTTCCTTTCTCTACGGCGCCTTTTCGGCCTATGCCGCTTCTTCCTGCGCATTTCGGAGCCCTTCGCTTCCTTTTCATGCACCTGTGCAACCTCACTGCACTCGCTAGCTGGCTGATCCACGCAGTCTAAATGATTTCCAGCAAAATCATCTGTTCTTTCACTCTCCTGACTGGCGGACTGCTTCAAACACTTAGGAAAGTTGCAGTTGTCTGCTTCTAAGCTACTTAGCTCGCACACCTGCGAGCTACCCTCGACTGCAACCTCCTCCTCACTTTGTGCTTCACTGTGGTGCCTACGCCCGTGTCTCCCTCTTCTAAGTTCTACTTTATCTTTCCTTCTCTGTTTTAGTCCCCCTCCCCCATCCCCCGCACAGGACGGTTGAGGTGTCCTCCTCAACGAGAGACAGTTACTATCCTGTGCTTTTCTCTTCTTTTCAAATAAAGAATCTCTCTCTCTCTCTCACTGGTAGTCCTGCCTAGCGAGTCGAAATTACCTTGGACGCGGCATGCAGGATCTACCGCCGCGACATACTCCCTTTGTATCCGTACCAAATCGTCCGCAACCTTCCTAGGTGCTTCACTCTCGTCCCATTGGTACGATACCTCGTCGCGTTCCTCAAATACAACCTCCTGCTCACATTGCACTTCACTGTGCTCTCCTGGCCTTTCACTGGTGTTCTCGCATGACGTGTCGAAATCACCTTGGACATCGCATGCGAGATACACCGTCACGACGTCCTCAATTTGTATTCGTGCCAAATCGTCCGCAACCTCTCTAGGTGCTTCTCTTTCGTCCCATTGGCACGATACTTCGTCGCGTTTTTTTCGGCCTTTAGTGACATCCACTTTCACTGCGGCATCTTTGTCACCAAAGTTCACTGCACTTGTGAACGTGCCGCCACTCTCGCGTGCGCTAGCCCTTTCTTCGGCTTTGACCTCCACTGCACACGCTACCAATTCGCACCTTTCGTGCGCTACTTCCGCAGATACCTCAGTACTTAGCTGATTTTCCTTGCGTTGACGCTCTAGCCTTTCAATCTCTTCATTCAAAAATTTCAACTCTTGCCTGCGCCTTTCGTCCTCAATTCTTTCCTTTCTTTCCCTTTCCTGTTAATTAGAATTAAGGTCCCGAAATATTCAATGTCCTCCGGATCGCTACCACTTTCTACTATTAGGTTTTGAATTTCCGATTCAGGCAAGTTCTCATCCACATCTAAATCAAACTCCTCACACAGCATCAACAGACTAGCCTTCGTCAAGCTCGTCAAGTTCATGGTGACCACTTTAAACTTTGACTCGGCTTTCGCAAAATGTAGAAATTAACACCACCAGCGTTTCAATTCTGGTCCTAGAGAAATTGAAGCCTGGTAAACTCTACAGAATTAATGAAAGCCCACACTAGCAGTCCCAAGTTTCCTAATCCTTGTCTACCTTTTCCAATTTTTAAACACTTTCTTAATCCCTCAATCAACTCCCAACACCTACGTAACTCTTCCTCCTCTGCACCTATCCTTTCAACAACATCAATAATCAATTTCAAGCTCCCAGTTCACTTTCTCACGACCACTACCAATAATTCTGCACTTTTCCACAAACGTATATGGGTTGCCTTCAGCAGCTTGTTTACCTTCCCTTGAAAGCTGCTTTCTGCTGAGATACGCACTACCACAATTCTAGGCAGTTGTAGGATCGAGCTTTTAACGGTCCTAGGCTAAAAGACTCGATGACTCTCAAGCACAAAGCCAGGCACTCACCCAACACCGTGCAGTCGTGGTACGCTACGCGGATCCCGCCGTCTTCCAGTTCCTAGGGCTTTCGGCCGGTCCTTTCTCCATGGAGCCTCCGGTTCATCACGCCGCTCGCCATCCGTGGTTGTGGTTCATCCCACCGCTTGCCAGCCAGTTGTTGGGATCCTCCCCGCTGCCACCGCTTGTCGTGGTTTATCGCTGCCACCATTTGTCGTGGACTCGTGTCGCCTTCAGGCCAGGAGTCCGCGGGGCAGGAGGGAAGAGTACGAGGAGTTGGTTTGAGAAGAGAATATTTACATTTATTTACATGGTTTCAAGGTGATGGCCGAATCTCAATCGAAACCTCTATCGAATCCTTTCTCGAATCCTCTGATCCCGGGGTGCTCCCGTGGATTAAGTAACCAGCGTCGTCCGGCGACGCCTTCTTGGGAGGGCCCAGTTGACGCTTCTTCTTCCAATCGGAGGTTGAAAGTCCGAAGGGGAAGAAGGTTGTGGACCTCCCCCTTTTGCTTGTAATGTGGCCGAGGTGACACGTATGCAGCCGGACCATACGATGGCGCATCTGGACGCCTTCCGGTGGTCATTCGCCACCCCCGGCCGGAGGTAACGAGCAAATCGTTACCGGCACTCGGCTCGTTCCAACTCGTTTTTCAATAGCGACACCTGCGTTGACGAGCTTCTGCTGGCGCCGCTCCGTCTCCGAAGCCCCGGACGTAACAGGCCCTTATGGCAGAAAGTCCGCATTTTTCCTTATAATTATTTTTGTCCCTTCTCTCAAGTTTTCTGCCACCAGTATTCTAACCGTCTCTTACTTATTTCAATTTCGGGAACGTTTCATAATTACCCTCCAATAAATAATTACCTTCATAGTTACCCTCCGATAAATGACACGCTTCTAGAGCAGCCGCCGCTGTGGAGATAATTGAATTTGTCGACTTTTGATAGGTTCTGCCTAGCGTTGCTTGTGGAATGAAATGAGCACTAGAATCTTGACAATGTCGAAGCTCGCCGTTGAAATTTGATAACTCTAGCTTAGGGAGCATTACGGCGGGTTAGCTACGAAATGTAATGGCTAGATTAGCTTTCTGAAGAGGCTGAAGTGCGATCTAACAAAGCAGCTACTGCTGCGGTGTATCGGCAAAGCTGTAGTAGGATGCGCTGTACCTTTGTTTTTTCTACGCAGATCCTTTCTTTGTAGTTTCGGAGCATGCCAATTCATCCTCCAACGCGTCACCGTCAACGCCGCGTTCTATCTATACCTGTGCAGTTCTTTGAGCGAGTCATTTTGAAGCTATAGAAGTTTGATCTTTTCTGCTAACTCACCGATTCATGCGCGGTCGTCCGTGGCGGCGATGCCGCTGAGCAGCATTGTTGTGGACGTTGGCACCGCGGCCTTTTGCGCTTGATATTGTCGATGTCCACCTTTGATTCCCAAATACCGGGTTTCGGCACCAGTGAATTTCGAACTTTGTTACGATTAGAGACTTCCTCTGAAGCAGTAGGCACACGACAAGAGACGCCCGTACGCTTCAAGCGGATGTCGAAGACTGCTTTTTTATTACTGAACGAAGAAAAAGGGGAGAGAAATTCGGCAAAAGTAAAGATAATACAGCCCACATACAAGGGGCTACTACCGCTCCGTCGTAGAAACGGCGCGAACGGGCACCGAGCACTCAAAATGTAAACACGCCGTCGCCTTTCGTTGCGGGCCGCCATGTCCATTCGCTCCGTTTGATCAGGTGTTGCGCGTGCCTTTGATGCTGGTCACCCCACGCGGGCGCTTCACGGTGACTGTCCTGTTCGTTAAAGCTGTCACAATGCTCATTTCCTCGGTACGCACGGGCACTTCACGGTTTATTTAGTGATGGATGGCTTCTCGTTTTGCCATGCGTGTTGTCATGCGCCAAGGCGACGTCTCGAATAAGCAGGTACGGTTTCTCGGAGCCCAGAATAGCAACGCGTAGCGCGAGGGAACCAGGAAACACTTGCTCCTGTATCGTTCGCTTACAGAGAACCTATGTGTGGCTACGCTAGTCCTATACATTTAAATTATTTCATTTAATAATTATAAAGAGAGTCAATTAGCCATTTCTGCCTGAGACGTAGGTTTAATGTCGTATGTAGCCTAATAGAGACTTTAATTTGAACCAATTTATATCTTATGCAATGCCAAACCTCTAGACCAGCGGAGCGTGCCGTACACACACAAAAAAGAACGTAATGACGTTAGGTGCTAGCTCCATAAAAAGTTAATAATAAATTAAGCGGCCATTTCCTGAAGAATGTCTTGCGCATTTCGAGAAGGCAGGATCAAGCAGGCCATAGCATACGGGAACCTGTGGAAGTATGGCGGCTGTGCTTTACACGACTCCGCTCTTCTGTTCTGAGTGTACGAAAGGTGGCTACAGTATGTCTTTCGTGCGGAATGCAGAAATCGGTAGTCGATTTAGAAAAGCTTTGTGTTAAGAGTAACTTGCGCCACGAACCTCCCTTAATGAAGTATTTAGACGGGCGAGATCCAAGAATGGTACAAGTGATCGCGCATGTTATCGAGAAATGAGCTTGCGCCGTGGAATCCCCTAAAACCGGAATGGTTGGTCTATGCCGATGTCATGCAGGCCCTAAGGGGTGACCACTACCCTCCGGTTCGTATATAAACTGGATGTAGCTTTCAGATGGCGTAAGTCGTTGAGCGCAATTTCTGTGCCAAAATTGTTGAACTCCCGTACGCCCCGCTCTGAAATCTGATCGCGTGCCCCAGCTGATCAGCTCACAAGCACTGCACCAACAGGGGTCACTACAGCTCACCGGCGGTGAGGCATTCCGTACGTACTCACTGCCTCCCAAGAACGCAGTCGGCACCGGGCCGGCCACGGTAATGGTGAGTGATATGCAGTCTTAGAGCAATAAATGACCGGCAATTGTTGATGTTCAGTGAAGCACTTACCATACTTGGGCAAAGGAAGACGCTACGAGGGAAGCTTGATAGTTGTTTCAACAAGAGCACCATTGCAATACTATGATAATGGACGGGAAAAGAAGTTCGACCCTTCTGCCCCTTGACGACACAGTCGATGAGCGAAGCTGAAATGTGCAGCCCTGGTGTTTATTACTGAATTTCTTGGTGATGTTGCCCACACCATTCTATTGAGCTTATATGACAGTGGTCACTTCAAGTGCAGCACGTTCGACTTTGCATGATCTCCGTCACGCGTGGTAACTGCCCGAAAGCAAGAGTGCGTCGAGCGCAAGGGAAGGAGCAAATGACTTCTTCCTGCGTATGTAGTCTCTCCGTTGTTACGACTGGCCGGCTACAAGAGCCGGCCAGCGGGTAGCGTGGTGGCGAGCGGCGACAACGACCCGCAGATACCGGGACTCAGGGTGACGGGAGACGGGGCAAAGAGATTAAAGGAAGTTTATTTCACATATTTACAGGGAGCTTGCTTCCGCAAGGCTCCACTAGCAAGAGGATTCTCCAGAGCGTCCTTTTCCGAGGGCTCCCGCGCTTTTTGTTTCCCGGGCTCTTCTCCCATTGGGTCCTGGGCGAGGAAGGAAGGCGAGGATGGGAGGTGTCCAAAACGTCCTTGACAGGCCCATGGCTGTAGTCACAGAAGGTCCCGGGGGACGATACCGGAGCCGATCGCGTCACGCGGCCAGCGTCACCGTCATCATACGTGCAGGTGCGCACACATTCCACCTGGTAATAGTTTGTGTCCCCATGCTGATAACGTCGGCACTCGCCTCCCGAACCACTTCCAGATGTGCCGGACGGGGTGGGGTCGCCTCTTCGAACTAATGGCCAAAGGTACCGGTGGGGTCTCGAAGAAACGACCACCCCTTCAGCTAAGCAACTGAAGTCTTTTTCTCGGCACCACCGCAACGCCTCGGCTGAACGCAGATGTTTATATTCGCGAAGACGCGGAGCTCAGGCCAAACGAGCCGGCGCCCTTCCTCGTTGGGCTCGTTTTGCACGCCAAACGGAACAAGCCCCGTCACCGCCGTTATGCCTAGTTGAAGACAGCTTCGCGGTAAAATGAGCGCGGCGCCCCGCCCACCACCAAGTTATCCAAGACAACAGGGCCCATATCCTACCATTTCAAGCGCTACAAGTGCCCGTGTTTAGTGGTCTTGATCTAGTGTCGCGCAACAATGCAGGGGGAGAGCTGTTGTGCGATATGTTCCCCTAAAGCACCGAGATGGAGTGGCCCAATATGCTAGAAAATTAATCAATGAGAAATAGAAAAAGAGGCGTTCCGGTACTTCGGGGTACCCAGAATCAAACAAGACAGATGGGTTGCTGTCGATGTTTGTAACCACATCGCAAGTGCTACAAACTTGGCAATACGTTTCCTTTTTACAGCGAAACTGCATAGCTCTGGCAAATCCGTCCTCCGCAAGCAAAAGATCCAATGCCGGTAAGAGCAAGGCATGTACGTGTGTGAGCCGCACTAGTTTGGTTGAAGGTTGCCTTATGGCCTTACAGAACACGGCCTTACAGCTCATTTCTCATCCTGAATGGTCAGGTATCATGCATCATTACTGTACTCCCACCCCTTACGTAATGCCCACTTGGGGCGTTTAAAGGGCCACTAAGCAGGCTCCAACTTTTTCTTTAAGCCGCCCAAACAAGCTAAGTGTATCATTGAGAAGGTTGCGGCGATCACATTATGCGAATATGGCAGCGCTGCGTGCCACACAGACGCCGTATTTCAAAAACAATTCCTGCGCCTCTTTCCTGTGATTGACCAGTCACGCTCGCATACTAGGTGTCGTCAAGTTCTACCGCGAACAACTTTGCGTAGCTACAGCTCGTTGATTGGTCGAAACGTCTATTGTCAGATCCTCTGGCCATCCCACCGGCGTGAGCGCAGGAGCAGCGCTGGCCGGAGCAACCGGTACTGCAGCGCAAGCGTCAATGACGTCAATTGCTCACGTCATGTCACGTGTCAAAAGTGGGAGGAGTTACGACGGCGCGCCGCGCCTACCCTCTCCTCGGCGGAGAAGGGCGGGGAGGCGGACCGAGAAAACGAAACCGACGCAAGCAGTCAATCAATCAATCAATCAATCTTTATTTATGTCCATTTCACAGACAGAGGAGCGGCGAAAAAAAGCTGTGTCCAGACAGCTTGACGAGCTCGCCGCCCCCATTTACAAGGGCTCACGGCAGCACACCGACAGTTTTATATACGATTTGAAAAAAAAGAAATCAGAAAAAAAATACATCATTGTGAAGACTCTACATCATTCGAGAAACACTGGAACAAGATAATAAAAAATAATCAAAATATCAGAAACGAAATATATACATATTAGTAATCAATACCGTTTACAAATTTCAGGCGTAGCTTGCCTGATGAACAGCAAAAAAGGTCAAAATTTGTTAATATGTAATAATTGAGAAGGGAAGGCAAGGTATGGCACAAACGCTGCGTTGAGGAGTTTAAACGAGCGGCCGGTACCATGGCCATGTCTCCCCTTTTCGTGTCGCATAACTCTGTTTTTTCTTTTCCAGGCACGCAATCTCTCTTAAGTACTCTAAGTTGTCTTTAATTTCAAATTTAAAACGAACACTTAGTCTATAGCGATACAGCTGATGAATGGTGATAATGTTAGCATCAATAAACAGGTCAGAAGTTGCTGTCTCAAAAGGCACATTATAAGTAAACCGAAGGAACTTTTTTTGCATTTTATGTATTTTTTGTAGGTTAGAAAATGTCGTTGTGCCCCAGACAAGTATACAGTAGTTTAAATAAGAGCAGAACAGCGAATTATAAATAGTTAATTTCACCCGCGTGGAGAGATGTTTGAGGCGACCAACTATTCCTGTTATGCCAGCACACTTTTTGACTACTGCATTGACATGGCTATCCCAGGACATACTTGCAGAAAATACCACTCCTAAACTCTTAAAATTATCGACAATTTCAATGCTGCGACCATTTAAAACTATATCTGCATGGGGGGGTAATTCTTTATTCTTTGCTCTGAAAATAACAGCCTTTGTTTTACTTTCATTGATTTTCATGCCATTTCTTAATGACCATTCTGCTAATTTTTGTAATGTGTCATTACAAGTACCTATGAGGTCATGCATATTGTTACCAGAAAAGAAAATGCTGGTGTCGTCGGCATATATAATGAACTTTGCGCTAGAATTAATACGTACAATATCATTAATATATAAAATGAACAACAGAGGACCTAATATGCTCCCCTGCGGAACTCCGCAGGGTACCCTTATAGCCTTTGAGCGTGCCTTATCGATTTCGACTATTTGTTGCCGGTTGCTTAGGTATGACCTAATTAGTTCAAGTACACAACCCCGTATGCCATAACAACTTAGCTTCTTTATTAGAATTTCATGATTAACCAAGTCGAATGCTTTCGTATAATCAATGAACACCCCAACCGTGATTAGTTTCTTTTCGAACTGGGTTAAAATATACTCTTTCTGTTGAAGCAATGCCAGCTCTGTGGATTTGTTTTTATGGAAACCGAATTGGCATTCAGTGAGCAGTTTGTTTTTTTCAATGAAATTTATGATTCTCTTATGTATTAGCTTCTCGAGGACTTTTGAGAAAATTGGCAAAACAGAAATAGGCCTGTAATTTCCTAATTCATTATGATCACCCTTCTTATACAACATTACTACTTTTGCAATTTGCATGTTACTGGGAAACACGGAGGTCTTTAAACTAAGATTGTATATATGAACAAGAATAGGCACTAGGATATCTGCAACAAACTTCACTGGTCTTATCTGGACACCGTCTATGTCATTACTACTACTATTATTCAAGTTTTTAATTATAGTTAATACCTCACTTGATGTCACAGGGTGCAAGAACAGGGACTTTTCAGTTTGTTGTTCTAAATCAACAGGTACATCAGATGATATTTGGTCAATGGCTATATTCGTTTGAAAATGATTGACTGCGTTAGCTAGTTTAGCACCAGAAAGCTCCTTACCACCGACTTTCAAATTTAATGTGTCACACTGTGCTCGGTCTGGATTCAGTAAGGCATTCAACCTATTCCAAAACACCTCACGCCTTCCCGTTTGAGTTTCTAAAACAGATGTATAGTGCTCTTTTCTCGCTAATCGAAGCCTCTGAGTTAATATATTTCTATATTGTTTAAACACAGCCAGATCCTCTGGACGTCGAGAAGCGATGAATTTCCAATATAACTGGTCTTTCTTTTTAATCTCTTTGCGTAACTCTGGCGTTATCCATGGTTTGCGTATTTTCCTATTTTTCTTACGCATTTTCACAGGAAAGTGCATTTCATACGTTTGTTTGAATGCTGCAATGAATGAATAATACGCTTGCTCAACGTTACTGGCTCTGTAAATTACATCCCAGTTCTTTCTACTTAGTGTTTCACGAAAGGAGTCGAGGGCCGATTCTGTAAATGATTGATAAAAAATGGTCGTAGACGCACGCATGCGCCATTTCCCTGAGCACAAGAATATGGGCAAATGATCACTAATAGCACACGACAAGACACCCGACTTCATGCATGATTGTGAGCGGTTTGTAATGAATAGATCTAATACAGACTGGGAATCGGTTGTTATACGTGTTGGTTGATTAATGACATTGATGAAACCGTTCGAGTGGATAATGTTTTCAAAGTTCGTAGTAGTCGTATTGCTATTGCTCATATCAATATTAAAATCCCCGGCAGATATTAACTCCTACTTCGCATCGGAAATGTCTGCTAGAAATTGGTCGTAAAAGTCAAGAAATTTTGCAGAATTGCCGTTTGGTGGCCGGTAACAGACGCTAAATAATGTATGACCACTTAATACGGAAAGTATTTCATAGTCAGGCGTGCGAGCGGAAAAGCGATCAAGTATCTGGCATTTCATATACCGATCTGTTAGTATCGAAACTCCGCCTCCACGACCCTCTTCTCTATTAAGATAATGTGTTTGATATCCCACCATTTTAAAGACGTCATGTTCGCAAGTGCTCCATGTTTCTGTGGGCATGATGCAAGAGAACTCAAATAAAAATTCACCAAAGAATTCTTCGAGGCCGATCATTTTATTTTTTACCGATCTAGTATTTAAATGAATACATGTTAGTGCACTGGGGCCTAGATTAGACACTACTCTACCAAGCTCGTCTGGCAAGTAATATTCATTCATAGCCATCATGTAGCGCATTCTTGGTGGAATATAACATGGCAGGCAGTTTAGGTTAGTTGCAAACTGATAAGGTCATCTGAAGATTTCACATGCACTGCGCGTGCTCCTTCAGATTTTCGGAGAAACACTTTCCCATGCGCGTACCATGCAAACTTAAAGCTGTTTTCTCGTGCCCAATCCTTTGTTGCTTTCAAAAGTTGCCTGCTGTGCCGGGTTAGATTATCCTGGATGAATATGCGTGGCTGTGCATCCTTCAGCTTTCTTTTATTCCTCATCCAGAGATCCTTGAATGACTGCCTAGTAAACCGAACAATTATTCCTGGAATATTATTCTGTCGTGCAGGCAGCCTATGGGCACAGACTATGTCCTGTTCAGAAAGGCGTGGGACATCAAGCTTGTCCGCGACTTGGTTTAGAACTGACACAAGGTTTTCGCCCTGCACAGCAGGCACTCCCTGAATTTCTAGGTTTAGTTGGCGACTTTTGTACTCGAGGTCACATACTTCCTTGTGAAGCTGAGCTTGCAGCGAGTGATTATTACACTCTTTACTTTCTAATTCAGCAACTTTCTTTTTTAGTATCTTGATTTCACTTTCCTGGGCACTGATCGTATTTTTCAGCTCCTCAAACGTGCGAGACATGAACATCAACGATTGTTCCATACCCTCAACCTTTTCCATGAGTGGAGGAAGTTTCTCGAGTCTAGAGTTTATTGAAACAAGAATTGCTGCTACATTCACATCAGATGAATCCGCCCCACTCTCACTATATTTTCCGGTACTTCTACAGCTCTGACAACGCCAAGTTTTCTTTGTACTTTCGGGTTTTCCCTTGTAGGATTTTTCTAAAATTCCGGCACACTTGCCAAAATGATAGCGTTTGGTACATTCAGAACACTTGACAGCGCCACATTCGTCTGAAAGGGCAAGCTGACAAGAAAAACAGGTGTCAGGCATTGCTTCAGTCAAAGCAAAAAACAAAAACACAGTTGTCACAATATGGCGGAGAGCAAGGCAGCTGCGGCAGCAGCACCAAAAGCAACGTTCTTCAACAAAAGCGTAGTACAACAAACCTGTAACAGATGCGACAAGGTATGAGCGATGTTGTCACGGTGCTGCCGCTACCGCCTGTGGTCCACCGTGAGGATGTCCAGCTTTTATCAACTGCGCGCCAAGGAACCACCCCTGCGCAGCTGCCTCTTCGACGAGCTCCACAGCACGCAGCTGACGTGCTGCCGCGACGAGGGGCGTCACTTGCAGTGTGTCGAAGTTCCGGCGGATCGCAGTCGTAGTACCCCAAGACGAGTCGGTCGGGCTGCAGGATAGCACAAAGGGACAAGGCATCCACGGCGTGTCGACAACGTCAGCTGTAACAGATGCGACAAGGTATGAGCGATGTTGTCACGGTGCTGCCGCTACCGCCTAAACCCTTGTAACTTCTTTATTATTGCACCTATTCGCAAAATTCTTGCGGGAGCATGTTCACGTCGCACAGGAGCGCAGTTATATCCTTAAAACAAAGTTTGGACCTCGGGGTTGTTTAGGGGCCCTTTAAGGAAATAAAGTGAAATGAAGTGAAAGTTATATTCGCGACATGTTTGAATGCCAAGGGTTACTTTTGCGAACCCGGTAGCGAAAACCTAGGCCACAAAACTCCTCATTTTCGCCTTTACCGATAGTAGCAACACTAACCAAGATTTTTGCGACACTAATCAAGATTTTTGCGAAAAAAAATTTTTTTGTCTTTTACAGTGATTTGAACTTTGCCGTAGTGGGTGAAACCTAGGTTGCGAAAAAATACTCTAAAATATACAATACTTCACGGAACACCTTAAATATCTGCTATTTGCTTGAAAAGGAATGGCACTATCTTATTATCACCCATTAACGACCACTACTATGTCTCACGATGTGCTTTGTGGTGAAGCAATGCTGCAATTCTGCGCCCAATTTGATTATTTTTTAAAAATTCTACGAATATTACGAACACAAATGGACTCTATTGCATGGCTGGATAATTGGCAGTAAGCGTGTTAAAAAAGTACTGAAGTCGACGACTGAGTAGTTTCGAAGTGGAAAGGGCGCAAACATTGCAAAATGCGTGAAATGCCCCATGTTCAGGCACATGTAGAGTGGTAATGCGTTCCAAGTAAAAATGCACGCTTGGTGTCATTTGGAAGAGTAAACAAAGGAGACTTATTTGTGAAAGTTTAATCGGAGTGATATTTTTTTAGGAGAGAAACAAAATTTTATGTTGAGCGTTCGCGACGTGCCTGGGCGCGGGCCCGTAAGTCCGCTTCACTGCGTCGCCACACTTCCTTGGGACAACGGAAATATGCCGCACCCACGCGGGTGGCAAGATGGTGTGCTGCTGTGAGTTTTCACGTTGCTGAAAACTAGCAAACAGTGTATATGGCTGGCAGAAGATTTCGGAAAGGCACTAAAGGCTGCCGGTGAGTAGTCGGAGCTGAGCGCGCCACGGCACTACATGCGCACGTCCGACAGACGCAGCACTCCGGTTCTGTGCCCGGTTTTCAATCTCTGCGGAGGTTGCAGTCCTTACCTCCGCTGCCGACGTGTGGTTTTCGCCACTTGAAATGCCTGTGTTGCTGAGTAGGAAGTGAGCTCGGCATTAAGAGTGGTCAGTGATGATGGCATCAAATGGTGAAACGTGCGCGTACCTTTGACGGAGATTGTAGATTCAAACCTTGCTGAGAGCTCAACTTTCTTTTTTTCAACCCTAATCTCTGGCAATCAGAGCACAAATATACCTTGGATATTTTCTTCTCACCTGGTAAAAAGCTCATGGGGTGTAAGGATATGTCCCTTGTAGGGTCTCTGAATACTTGCCCTGGCTGCCAGCCGCTTCACGGTGCCGCCAACCCCATTGCAAGCCTTTTTCATGGAAGCACAAGTTCACAAAATTTTTGTTGTTTTTGTACTGCGACGATGCACCATCGGAAAAGTAGTGAACTTTTTTGACATCAGGAAGTTCATGTTTTAATACACTGAGTACTGCATCTTAAAATGTAGCCACTGGAGCTGTAGTGTGTTCCGAGACAGTCCGAAATCACAACAAATGATTGTGCCCGAAAGGAGCCAGTGGTAATGTGCTTGCGTGTTTACCCAGTGGTATGATTGGGGAGCATATCTTGCACAAGGAAATTTTAATTATATGCGAAGTGCAAAATATGAATCAACTCGTCGTCCTTGAGGTTCGTTTTCAGCTCTCTTAAATATTTTGCTTGCTCCTTGCTCACGAAGCGGTGCAACTTTAGCTCTTGTAGCATGTCTACAAACTTTTCAGAAAATTCGGCTGGAGTTAAGCTAATTGTTTCGAGCTTGCAGCGGACACCACTGATACATTGCTGAATATGAAGGTAGTCAATCTTATCGGTATCGAGAGATGATGCGTTGCCCGGCATGCTTCTGAGAGCGTCGCTGCAACCCGAGTGCTGCGTCTGTCGTACGTGCGCATGTAGTGCCGTGGCAATGAAGTAGCGCTCAGCTGCTCAACATAAAATTTTGTTTCTCTCCTAAAACAAATATCACTCCGATTAAACTTTCACAAATAAGTCTCCTCTGTTTACTCTTCCAAATGACACCAAGCGTGCATTTTCACTTTGACCGCATCACCACTCTACATGTGCCTGAACATGGGGCATTTCACGCATTTTGCAATGTTTGTGCCCCTTCCACTTCGAAACTGCTCAGTCGTCGACTTCAATACTTTTGTACCACGCTTACTGCCAACTATCCAGCCATGCGATACATTCCATTTGTGTTCATAATATTCGTAGAATTTTTAAAAAATAATCAAAATGGGCGCAGAATTGCAGCATTGCTTCACCACAAAGCACATCATGAGACATAGTAGTGGTCGTCAATGGGCGATAATAAGATAGTGCCATTCCTTTTAAAGCAAATAGCAGATATTTAAGGTGTTCCGTGAAGTAGTGCATATTTCAGAGTATTTTTTCGCAACCTAGGTTTCACCCACAACGGCAAAGTTCAAATCACTGTAAAAGACAAAAATTTTTTTTTCGCAGGAAATACTTCAAGAGGACAAATAGTGCACTGATATGAACGTCCACAATTTTTTACAATAGAATTGGAGAGGGTCGAGCGCAATGTCTGGGACGTTCGGCGTGGAATGACCCTCCTGCGTTCACGCCGGTGGGATGGCCACATTGACCTAGTTTCGACCAACCAACGAGCTAGAACTGCGCAAAGTTGTTCGCGGTAGAACGTGACGACACCTAGGATGCGAGGGCGACTGGTCAATCGCAGGAAAGAGGCGTCTTTTGATGTACGGCGTCTATGTGGCGCGCAGCGCTGTCATATGAATACGAAGAGTGTGATCGCCGCAAATTTCTCTGCGATTGAGTTAGCTTGTTTGGGAGGCTTAAACAAAAGTAGGAGCCTGTTTAGTGTCCCTTTTGAGTAGCACCTATAAAATGGAGGAGGCGCTCGTTCCAGCAATGCACGCCATTTTCTGCAGCCAATGTGGGGAGCGCGGCTCGGCGTTTGTGTGCATAGAGGAAAGGGACTGAGAGAGAGAGAAGAACGCGGCAGTCGATCGCTTCGGAAATTTGGACCAGCAGGGCCTCACCACCATGCACTGGC
>CM023484.1:110465349-110598726 GCA_013339685.2 Hyalomma asiaticum | reverse complement strand
CTCTTTCCTGCGATTGACCAGTCACCCTCGCATCCTAGGTGTCGTCACGTTCTACCGCGAACAACTTTGCGCAGTTCTAGCTCGCTGGTTGGTCGAAACTAGGTCGATGTGGCCATCCCACCGGCGTGAACGCAGGAGGGTCATTCCACGCCGAACGTCCCAGACATTGCGCTCGACCCTCTCCAATTCTATTGTAAAAAATTGTGGACGTTCATATCAGTGCACTATTTGTCCTCTTGAAGTATTTCCTGCGAAAAAAAAATTTTTGTCTTTTACAGTGATTTGAACTTTGCCGTTGTGGGTGAAACCTAGGTTGCGAAAAAATACTCTGAAATATACAATACTTCACGGAACACCTTAAATATCTGCTATTTGCTTTAAAAGGAATGGCACTATCTTATTATCGCCCATTGACGACCACTACTATGTCTCATGATGTGCTTTGTGGTGAAGCAATGCTGCAATTCTGCGCCCATTTTGATTATTTTTTAAAAATTCTACGAATATTATGAACACAAATGGAATGTATCGCATGGCTGGATAGTTGGCAGTAAGCGTGGTACAAAAGTATTGAAGTCGACGACTGAGCAGTTTCGAAGTGGAAGGGGCGCAAACATTGCAAAATGCGTGAAATGCCCCATGTTCAGGCACATGTAGAGTGGTGATGCGGTCAAAGTGAAAATGCACGCTTGGTGTCATTTGGAAGAGTAAACAGAGGAGACTTATTTGTGAAAGTTTAATCGGAGTGATATTTGTTTTAGGAGAGAAACAAAATTTTATGTTGAGCGTTCGCGGCGTGCCTGGGCGCGGGCCCGTAAGTCCGTTCACTGCGTCGCCACACTTCCTTGGGACAACGGAAATATGCCGCGCCCAAGCGGGTGGGAAGATCGTGTGCTGCTGTGAGTTTTCACGTCGCTGAAAACTTGAAAACAGTGTACATGGCTGGCAGAAGGTTTCGGAAAGGCACTAAAGGCTGCCGGTGAGTAGTCGCAGCTGAGCGCTACTTCATTGCCACGGCACTACATGCGCACGTACGACAGACGCAGCACTCGGGTTGCAGCGACGCTCTCAGAAGCATGCCGGGCAACGCATCATCTCTCGATACCGATAAGATTGACTACCTTCATATTCAGCAATGTATCAGTGGTGTCCGCTGCAAGCTCGAAACAATTAGCTTAACTCCAGCCGAATTTTCTGATAAGTTTGTAGACATGCTACAAGAGCTAAAGTTGCACCGCTTCGTGAGCAAGGAGCAAGCAAAATATTTAAGAGAGCTGAAAACGAACCTCAAGGGCGACCAGTTGATTCATATTTTGCACTTCGCATATAATTAAAATTTCCTTGTGCAAGATATGCTCCCCAATCATACCACTGGGTAAACACGCAAGCACATTACCACTGGCTCCTTTCGGGCACAATCATTTGTTGTGATTTCGGACTGTCTCGGAACACACTACAGCTCCAGTGGCTACGTTTTAAGATGCAGTACTCAGTGTATTAAAACATGAACTTCCTGATGTCAAAAAAGTTCACTACTTTTCCGACGGTGCATCGTCGCAGTACAAAAACAACAAATTTTGTGAACTTGTGCTTCCATGAAAAAGGCTTGCAATGGGGTTGGCGGCACCGTGAAGCGGCTGGCAGCCAGGGCAAGTCTTCAGAGACCCTACAAGGGACATATCCTTACACCCCATGAGCTTTTTACCAGGTGAGAAGAAAATATCCAAGGTATATTTGTGCTCTGATTGCCAGAGATTAGGGTTGAAAAAAAGAAAGTTGAGCTCTCAGCAAGGTTTGAATCTACAATCTCCGTCAAAGGTACGCGCACGTTTCACCATTTGATGCCATCATCACTGACCACTCTTAATGCCGAGCTCACTTCCTACTCAGCAACACAGGCATTTCAAGTGGCGAAAACCACACGTCGGCAGCGGAGGTAAGGACTGCAACCTCCGCAGAGATTGAAAACCGGGCACAGAACCGGAGTGCTGCGTCTGTCGGACGTGCGCATGTAGTGCCGTGGCGCGCTCAGCTCCGACTACTCACCGGCAGCCTTTAGTGCCTTTCCGAAATCTTCTGCCAGCCATATACACTGTTTGCTAGTTTTCAGCAACGTGAAAACTCACAGCAGCACACCATCTTGCCACCCGCGTGGGTGCGGCATATTTCCGTTGTCCCAAGGAAGTGTGGCGACGCAGTGAAGCGGACTTACGGGCCCGCGCCCAGGCACGCCGCGAACGCTCAACATAAAATTTTGTTTCTCTCCTAAAAAAATATCACTCCGATTAAACTTTCACAAAGAAGTCTCCTTTGTTTACTCTTCCAAATGCCACCAAGCGTGCATTTTTACTTGGAACGCATTACCACTCTACATGTGCCTGAACATGGGGCATTTCACGCATTTTGCAATGTTTGCGCCCTTTCCACTTCGAAACTACTCAGTCGTCGACTTCAGTACTTTTGTACCACGCTTACTGCCAACTATCCAGCCATGCGATACATTCCATTTGTGTTCATAATATTCGTAGAATTTTTAAAAAATAATCAAAATGGGCGCAGAATTGCAGCATTGCTTCACCACAAAGCACATCGTGAGACATAGTAGTGGTCGTTAATGGGTGATAATAAGATAGTGCCATTCCTTTTCAAGCAAATAGCAGATATTTAAGGTGTTCCGTGAAGTATTGGATATTTTAGAGTATTTTTTCGCAACCTAGGTTTCACCCACTATGGCAAAGTTCAAATCACTGTAAAAGACAAAAAAATTTTTTTTTCGCAAATATACTTTCCGATGACAAATAGTGCACTGATATGAACGTCCACAATTTTTTACAATAGAATTGGAGAGGGTCGAGCGCAATGTCTGGGACGTTTGGCGTGGAATGACCCAGGAGCAACCGGAGCTGCAGCGCAAGTGTGAATGACGTCAATTGGTCACGTCATGTCACGTGTGAAAGGTAGAGGGAGTCTCGAGCCTACCCTCTCCTCGGCAGAGAAGGGCGGGGAGGCCGACCGAGAAAACGAAGCGGATGCAAGCGGCCACTTAAACCCGTGTAACTTGTTTACGCGAAATTCTTGCGGGAGCACGTTCCCATCGCACAGGAGCATAGTGATATCATTAAAAAAATTTTGGACCTTGGTGTCACCACAATGGTCATCATCTGGCGTCCCGGCGTACACGGGAATGGTGACGAAGTGGAGCATGGCGTAGCACTTGAGGCCGAACTTTTCACAGTATTTCGTGTCTTGGTTAGTGTTGCTACTATCGGTAAAGGCGAAAATGAGGAGTTTTGTGGCATAGGTTTGCGCTACCGGGTTCGCAAAAGTAACCCTTGGCATTCAAACATGTCGCGAATATAACTTTCACTTCATTTCACTTTATTTCCTTAAAGGGCCCCTAAACAACCCCGAGGTCCAAACTTTGTTTTAAGGATATAACTGCGCTCCTGTGCGACGTGAACATGCTCCCGCAAGAATTTTGCGAATAGGTGCAATAATAAAGAAGTTACAAGGGTTTAAGTGGTCGCTTGCGTCGGTTTCGTTTTCTCGGTCCGCCTCCCCGCCCTTCTCCGCCGAGGAGAGGGTAGGCGCGGGGCGCCGTCGGAACTCCTCCCACTTTTGACACGTGACATGACGTGAGCAATTGACGTCATTGACGCTTGCGCTGCAGTACCGGTTGCTCCGGCCAGCGCTGCTCCTGCGCTCACGCCGGTGGGATGGCCAGAGGATCTGACAATAGACGTTTCGACCAATCAACGAGCTGTAGCTACGCAAAGTTGTTCGCGGTAGAACTTGACGACACCTAGTATGCGAGCGTGACTGGTCAATCACAGGAAAGAGGCGCAGGAATTGTTTTTGAAATACGGCGTCTGTGTGGCACGCAGCGCTGCCATATTCGCATAATGTGATCGCCGCAACCTTCTCTATGATAGACTTAGCTTGTTTGGGCGGCTTAAAGAAAAAGTTGGAGCCTGCTTAGTGGCCCTTTAAAGGCGCCAAGTGGGCATTACGTAAGGGGTGGGAGTACAATAATGATGCATGATACCTGACCATTCAGGATGAGAAATGAGCTGTAAGGCCATATTCTGTAAGGCCATAAGGCAACATTCAACCAAACTAGTGCGGCTCACACACGTACATGCCTTGCTCTTACCGGCATTGGATCTTTTGCTTGCGGAGGACGGATTTGCCAGAGCTATGCATAGTTTCGCTGTAAAAAGGAAACGTATTGCCAAGTTTGTAGCACTTGCGATGTGGTTACAAACATCGACAGCAACCCATCTGTCTTGTTTGATTCTGGGTACCCCGAAGTACCGGAACGCCTCTTTTTCTATTTCTCATTGATTAATTTTCTAGCATATTGGGCCACTCCATCTCGGTGCTTTAGGGGAACATATCGCACAACAGCTCTCCCCCTGCATTGTTGCGCGACACTAGATCAAGACCACTAAACACGGGCACTTGTAGCGCTTGAAATGGTAGGATATGGGCCCTGTTGTCTTGGATAACTTGGTGGTGGGCGGGGCGCCGCGCTCATTTTACCGCGAAGCTGTCTTCAACTAGGCATAACGGCGGTGACGTGGCTTGTTCCGTTTGGCGTTGCAAAACGAGCCCAACGAGGAAGGGCGCCGGCTCGTTTGGCCTGAGCTCCGCGTCTTCGCAGAATATAAACATCTGCGTTCAGCCGAGGCGTTGCGGTGGTGCCGAGAAAAAGACTTCAGTTGCTGAGCTGAAGGGGTGGTCGTTTCTTCGAGACCCCACCGGTACCTTTGGCCATTAGTTCGAAGAGGCGACCCCACCCCGTCCGGCACATCTGGAAGTGGTTCGGGTGGCGAGTGCCGACGTTATCAGCATGGGGACACAAACTATTACCAGGTGGAATGTGTCTCCACCTGCACGTGTGATGACGGTGATGCTGGCCGTGTGACGCGATCGGCTCCGGTATCGTCCCCCAGGACCTTCTGTGACTACAGCCATGGGCGGGTCAAGGACGTTTTGAACACCTCCTATCCTCTCCCTCCTTCCTCTCCCAGGACCCAATGGGAGAAGAGCCCGGGAAACAAAAAGCGCGGGAGCCCTCGGAAAAGGACGCTCTGGAGAATCCTCTTGCTAGTGGAGCCTTGCGAAAGCAAGCTCCCTGTAAATATGTGAAATAAGCTTCCTGTAATCTCTCTGCCCCGCCTCCCGTCGCCCCGAGTCCCGGTACCTGCGGGTCGTTGTCGCCGCTCGCCACCACGCTACCCGCTGGCCGGCTCTTGTAGCAGGCCAGTCGTAACAAACTGGTTGGCAGCGATGGGATTCGTTACCTGGAAGACCCAACGTCGACATGACAGCTCCACGAGGTCCTGATGATAACTGGTTGGGAGCGATGGGATTCGACACCCGGAGGACCCAACATCGACACGACAGCTCCTCGAGGTCCCGCTGACAACTGGATGTCAGCGGTGAGATTATATACCCGGAGGACCCAACATTGACATGACTGCGCCTGGTGGTCGTGCAGACAACTGGTTGGCAGCGAAGAGGGCCTGAACTCGTGGACATCTTCAGATGATGATGATGATGATGATATGTGGTTTTTATTGGCGCAAGGGCCAGGTGTGACCAAAGAGCGCCATTGCATATGATGTAATGTTGGCGATGACGAATGGGGTGATAGTGGACATGTTCAGGATCGGCTGATCGTGGTCGTGGCGTCAACACCGGAAAGACCGTGCGTGGCTTCATGACTGCATATGTTGAGTGCATGTCTTCTCTTCATTGAGATATCACCTATCTTTGTGTAGATATGAGAGGTACAAAGCAGTGATTTGATGCAATTGTCGACGGAAGTTAGAGTACGTCAATGTCGATAAATGTGACGGAAATTGGAGTGCGTCAAGGTCGACTAGGTTGACGGAAGTTTGAGTACGTCGAAGTTGTATTAGGTTGCCGGAAATTCGAGTACGTCAGTATCATAGTAAAGGGAAGAGTTAGCAGCACTAAGGGCAGCCATGAACTTAAGAGCACTAAAGAAGCCGGAGTTATTAAATTTGGCCAAAGATTTGGGCATTGAAATTGATAAAACAAACAGAAAGCCAGTAATCATTGAGACGATCGAGGCGATCGGCGCAGACGACGAGGAACTTGAGGAATGTCTAGAGGGCATTGCGGAGAAAGAGGAGCAGCGCAGGCGTATAGAGGAAGCAGAGGAACGGAGACGTAGAGAGGATGCAGAGAAAGCAGATAGAAGGGAAAAACACAGAATCGAAATAAAAATTTTGGAAAGAAAATTGCAGGCATTAAAGGAGGACCGAGCAAGAACACTGATGCACAAATTTAGAGACGATGAAAACATAGAATGTTTTCTTAAGGCTTACGAGCAGGTTTGTTCAGAAGTTGGGCTTGATCGGGATTGTTGGTCGTATCCCCTGCTATTTCTAGTTCCTTCTAAAGTCTCAGAGGTCTAAGAACGTCTTCCTAAAGAACAGTTTGAGGATTACGATCGCGCAAAGAAAGCCTTGTTCAAGCGTTGCGGTGTTTCGGTATGTAACTGGGAAATGAGTGAAAGCTCCAGTGGTTAAAGGAACCAGAGAGAAACAGGAGACCCCTGTAGCGTGTCTAGTTGAAAGCACCCTAACTAAGGAAAAATCGAGGAGTATGGAAAAGCCGGAACTGTCTCACAAACTAGAGTGTAAGAAAAGGCAAGACGAAAGCCCAGCCGCTGTGATAGTTGATCATGACACTCTTTCGACGCATCGAAGGCACGGCAGCATTGTTGGGAAAAGCCTGGCAGGAACAGTTGTGACTGTTAGCTCAGGGAAGGCCCAACAAGAGCTGGAGCATGTTAAAAGCGATGTCGTCGGTGGTGCAGTTGATCACGGCGCTGTTCCGACACGCATCGAAGGCACGGCAGCTCTGTTTGGAAAGGCCTGGCAGGGACCGTCGCGACTGTTAGCGCAGGGAAGGCCCAACGGCTTCAGCCCGTGAAAAGCGATGTCGTCGGAGGGCTTAAGTCGGATGTCATTCCGCAAGAGGTTCCGTGATAGGGCGAGGTTGGTTCCAGCAGCCCTGATGGGGTAGATGAGGAGCTGGAGACCGCCCTCATGCCTCAGCACTCGAACAGCCTTCAGGAAGCGCAGAGTGCTGTAGGTACAGATAGCGCACATTTGTTGCTTAGCGAAGTCGGGAAAGGCACGCCTAAAAAGCTTTTGAGAAATGGCGCAGAAAAGGCACGGCAGTGCGAGCGCGCAGCGAGCAACGCGGGGACAGGTCATATGAGTAGCACTCCAGCTTTTAAGCCTGAAAATAATTTGATACGCCTGTCGCATGAGTGTGGCGGGGATCCTAGCACTGCTGCATGTGAGGAGAGCAGCGTTTTGGTAACGGAGGAAAAAGCCCTAGCATCTAGAGAGGGCGAAATAGCCGTAGAGGGGCCTGAAAGCCAGAGCCAGTGCGACGCGTCACTGTGCCGAACGAGCACCGGAGAGGTATGTAAGCAGGCTCCGAACGGGTTTGCACAGGTGTCGGTTGACCATGTCGCGACTGTGGACCTTGCACACGATGCGAAGGCTAATTTTGACACGCGTGGCACCGACATCGGAATAATTTCAGCGGAGTGCACTGAAGCACAACCTATGGTAGGCGAGGCAGATGGGGGCTAGGCTCAGGAGTTTGAGCTGCATTGTGTGGAGGCAGGCTGTGTTCTCCCCAAGCCCATTGAGTTGGCTGCCAGTGCAAAGAATAAAGACACTCCTGCTTTGGAAGTGAACCATGTACACTGCGCAGATGTGAGGGGTAGCTCTCATGACTGGCTTGTTGTGGAAAATGGGGCGCCAGCAATTTGCTCGAAAGAGAGCACGAAGAAGTGCGCCAAAAAGAAGAAGCGCCACAAAAAAGGGGGCAAATGTCCCTACAAGCTCAAAGACAAGCTTGCTGAATGGTCCCAAACAGTGGAACGCAGGGATTAGACTAACCACCCCAGTTTCACCAGTAGGTTTGTCACGCATGAGTGGCTGTCACTGCAGGCGTCATCTTCATAGAAGGAAACGGAGCGGGAAAGTGTGTTTTGGTGGAACACGGTCCGCAAGAATAACAGATCCCTATCTATCCCCAGTTCCTTTCACTGCCCTTTGGCAACGCCGCGAGAGGGCAAGGTCTTCGTCCTTCGTGAAGTCCCTGCGCGAGATGACAAAGGGGAGGCGCCTGCAGGGAAGTCGGTTCGGCTCCGCGGAAAAGCGAGCATCTGTTCGGCATTTGGTGCCCCTCGCTCAACCAGGACTTTCAGCGCGCGTCCACCACGTGTGCGGCTGAAAAATACGCGTCAGCCGCAAGTCTATTCTGAAGGGTATGGTTAAGAACTAACGGATAAGGCCTTTAATGGATAAGGCCGTTATGTTATTTTGGTGGTTTTTTTTTGCATAGGATAGAGTTTGCTGTTGTTGTGGTGGTGTGTGAGTATGAGTGTTTCTACACCGCGAAATTTGTTTCAGAAAAATGTTTCGTGTATTTGTTTGCTAGCTGATGGACAGCTGCGTGGTTTACTTCGTATGTAAATGTTGGGTATTGAGCTTCGCGAAATATGTTTTCTTTTAAGAGTTGCACCTAAGCGGTGAAGCCGTTAAGGTCGGAGTAAGTTGAGTGCTACAAATGTACGCACCGTTGTAGTTGTGTAGGCGACGCAGTAGCGCTCAGGAAAAGTGCGACCGTTATATTTTGAAATGAGTGTATGAGTTGCGTTTCTGTGTTGTGTGAGAACACAATTCGATGTTTGTACACCAACGGCGTAATAACGGCTGTCTTTTGCGCTGTAACTGGGTTCGTTTATGAGTGCATATTTGAATTTAAAAAGGATAGTGAGGTTGTTGCCCTGACGTAGCGAAAGCCTCAGAATTGTTTTTCGATTTCTCTTTGTCAGTTTTCATATATACATCTCCCTTGTAGATTTTTCTTTAGCCACGTGTTGAAGCACGTTATGATCAACACGGCGGTTGACTTTGGGCTTTTGAGGTGGCTGCTCTTTTAGTGTTGCGTGGGGCAAAACAAGAAAGGGTAGAGTTAGTGGGGGAAAACTACCCATGTTCGGGCAAACACGCCAGGTGCTTCTTAGAGAAGAGTTGCTGTGTGCTTGCTGCTTGCGGCTGTGGGTCCAGTGCAGGTTCATAGGGACCACCAGCGGACGAAGGCTGATCAACTTGACCCGGGCGAGCTGCCTGGCGATCCCTCTGCACAGTGGCTGCTAGCCACTGCACATCGGAATCTTCTTCTTTCTGCTGTGAACGGCGCACGTGGCTTGTTCCGTTTGGCGTGCAAAACGAGCCCAACGAGGAAGGGCGCAGGCTCGTTTGGCCTGAGCTCCACGTCCTCGCAGATTAAAAACGTCTGCGTTCTGCGGAGGCGTTGCGGTGGTGCCGAGAAAAAGACTTCAGTTGCTGAGCTGAAGGGGTGATAGTTTCTTCGAGACCCCACCGGTACCTTTGGCCATTAGTTCGAAGAGGCGACCCCACCCCGTCCGGCACATCTGGAAGTGGTTCGGGTGGCGAGTGCCGACGTTATCAGCATCGGGCCACAAGCTTTTACCAGGTGGAATGTGTGCGCACCTGCACGTATGATGACGGTGACGCTGGCCGCGTGACGCGATCGGCTCCGGTATCGTCCCCCGGGACCTTCTGTGACTACAGCCATGGGCCTGTCAAGGACGTTTTGGACACCTCCCATCCTCGCCTTCCTTCCTCGCCCAGGACCCAATGGGAGAAGAGCCCGGGAAACAAAAAGCGCGGGAGCCCTCGGAAAAGGACGCTCTGGAGAATCCTCTTGCTAGTGGAGCCTTGCGGAAGCAAGCTCCCTGTAAATATGTGAAATAAACTTCCTTTAATCTCTTTGCCCCGTCTCCCGTCACCCTGAGTCCCGGTATCTGCGGGTCGTTGTCGCCGCTCGCCACCACGCTACCCGCTGGCCGGCTCTTGTAGCCGGCCAGTCGTAACAACGGAGAGACTACATACGCAGGAAGAAGTCATTTGCTCCTTCCCTTGCGCTCGACGCACTCTTGCTTTCGGGCAGTTACCACGCGTGACGGAGATCATGCAAAGTCGAACGTGCTGCACTTGAAGTGACCACTGTCATATAAGCTCAATAGAATGGTGTGGGCAACATCACCAAGAAATTCAGTAATAAACACCAGGGCTGCTCATTTCAGCTTCGCTCATCGACTGTGTCGTCAAGGGGCAGAAGGGTCGAACTTCTTTTCCCGTCCATTATCATAGTATTGCAATGGTGCTCTTGTTGAAACAACTATCAAGCTTCCCTCGTAGCGTCTTCCTTTGACAGGTATGGTAACTGCTTCACTGAACATCAACAATTGCCGGTCATTTATTGCTCTAAGACTGCATATCACTCACCATTACCGTGGCTGGCCCGGTGCCGACTGCGTTCTTGGGAGGCAGTGAGTACGTACGGAATGCGTCACCGCCGGTGAGCTGTAGTGACCCCTGTTGGTGCAGTGCTTGTGAGCTGATCAGCTGGGGCACGCGATCAGATTTCAGAGCGGGGCGTACGGGAGTTCAACAACTTTGGCACAGAAATTGCGCTCAACGACTTACGCCATCTGAAAGCTACATCCAGTTTATATACGAACCGGAGGGTAGTGGTCACCCCTTAGGGCCTGCATGACATCGGCATAGACCAACCATTCCGGTTTTAGGGGATTCCACGGCGCAAGATCATTTCTCGATAACATGCGCGATCACTTGTACCATTCTTGGATCTCGCCCGTCTAAATACTTCATTAAGGGAGGTTCGTGGCGCAAGTTACTCTTAACACAAAGCTTTTCTAAATCGACTACCGATTTCTGCATTCCGCACGAAAGACATACTGTAGCCACCTTTCGTACACTCAGAACAGAACAGCGGAGTCGTGTAAAGCACAGCCGCCATACTTCCACAGGTTCCCGTATGCTATGGCCTGCTTGTTCCTGCCTTCTCGAAATGCGAAAGACATTCTTCACGAAATGGCCGCTTAAAATTTATTATTAACTTTTTATGGAGCTAGCACCTAACGTCATTACGTTCTTTTTTGTGTGTGTACGGCACGCTCCGCTGGTCTCGAGGTTTGGCATTGCATAAGATATAAATTGGTTCAAATTAAAGTCTCTATTAGGATACATACGACATTATACCTACGTCTCAGGCAGAAATGACTAATTGACTCTCTTTATAATTATTAAATGAAATAATTTAAATGTATAGGACTAGCGTAGCCACACATAGGTTCTCTGTAAGCGAACGATACAGGAACAAGTGTTTCCTGGTTCCCTCGCGCTACGCGTTGCTATTCTGGGCTCCGAGAAACCGTACCTGCTTATTCGAGACGTCGCCTTGGCGCATGACAGCACGCATGGCAAAACGAGAAGCCATCCATCACTAAATAAACCGTGAAGTGCCCGTGCGTACCAAGGAAATGAGCATTGTGACAGCTTTAACGACCAGGACAGTCACCGTGAAGCGCCCGTGTGGGGTGACCACCATGAAAGGCACGGGCAACACCTGATCAAACGGAGCGAATGGACATGGCGGCGCGCAACGAAAGGCGACGGCGTGTTTACATTTTGAGTGCTCGGTGCCCGTTCGCGCCGTTTCTACGACGGAGCGGTATTAGCCCCTTGTATGTGCGCTGTATTATCTTTACTTTTGCCGAATGTCTCTCCCCTTTTTCTTCGTTCAGTAATAAAAAAGCAGTCTTCGACATCCGCTTGAAGCGTACGGGCGTCTCTTGTCGTGTGCCTATCTGCTTCAAAGGAAGTCTCTAATCGTAACAAAGTTCGAAATTCACTGGTGCCGAAACCCGGTATTTGGGAATCAAAGAAGGTGGACATCGACAATATCAAGCGCAAAAGGCCGCGGTGCCAACGTCCACAACAATGCTGCTCAGCGGCATCGCCGCCACGGACGACCGCGCATGAATCGGTGAGTTAGCAGAAAAGATCAAACTTCTATAGCTTCAAAATGACTCGCTCAAAGAACTGCACAGGTATAGATAGAACGCGGCGTTGACGGTGACGCGTTGGAGGATGAATTGGCATGCTCCGAAACTACAAACAAAGGATCTGCGTAGAAAAAACAAAGGTACAGCGCATGCTACTACAGCTTTGCCGATACACCGCAGCAGTAGCTGCTTTGTTAGATCGCACTTCAGCCTCTTCAGAAAGCTAATCTAGCCATTACATTTCGTAGCTAACCCGCCGTAATACTCCCTAAGCTAGAGTTATCAAATTTCAACGGCGAGCTTCGACATTGTCAAGATTCTAGAGCTCATTTCATTCCACAAGCAACGCTAGGCAGAACCTATCAAAAGTCGACAAATTCAATTATCTCAACAGCGGCGGCTGCTCTAGAAGCGTGTCATTTATTGGAGGGTAACTATGAAGGTAATTATTTATTGGAGGGTAATTATGAAACGTTCCCGAAATTTATATAAGTAAGAGACGGTTAGAATACTGGTGGCAGAAAACTTGAGAGATGGGACAAAAATAATTATAAGGAAAAATACGGACTTTCTGCCATAAGGGGCAGAGAACTTGACTATGAATTTCCGTTTTCGCTATGGTATGGTCGATTTGATTGAGGTAGATTTAAAAGGAATGAGGAGAATTTAAAGAGAGAAGAAAAAGCATGTTCTTCAATTTGCTAACGAGCCTGGTGGCGCACATGTCACCGCCCCGTTACAAAGGGGACGCTCATAGCGTGCATCCATCCAGCGCCATCCTCAGCGCAGCAGTGCCTAGAATATTGTCGCGAAGAGCGCGTCGCGTATAATTCCAAGCAAAATTGGCCGACCATCGCCTTTTGGCCAGTGTTGGTCCTCGCTCGGCTACAGGTTCTGTGCCGACTCAGTTGCCGTAAGTGTTCGGGTAGTACACGGGCGGGCATAGGCTGCCGACCACATCGGCGCTAGCTTGGCCATCGACGGCGGCACGAGGTAGCTGGAGACTGTAGCGCCGAGCGCGCGCTTTTGTGCTGGCCAGAGGGCTCGTTTGTGCGTCGGCCAAAAGTGCCTGACCGAGTGCGGTGGTGGAGTGCCTTTTATTTCCATTTCACAGCCATCGGAGTTTTTTTTTCTTTTCGCCTTGCCTGCAGAGGGCAAGGGCGCCGGAAGGCGATCGTGGTTTGGCTCGAGTAGCAGCAGCCTCTCAGCTACGAAATTCTTGAGAAGATCTCCGTATACTTAGAGTAACATAGACCACAGGAGTGACTATCTTAGGTTCTTTACATACATCACATGAATGACAATCATTGGTTCTTTCAACAAACACTGAACAAGTACTGAGCCCTAAAGATTCCACTAGAATATTGTAGCACCGAGCACTGCTTATCGCAAGAAAAGTAATGTCGGTGCGAAGCACGCAAGAAAGAATACGCCAGGTGTATCAGCCCAAGAATGGTTCGGCGCGAACTATTTTAGAAACAGGCAGCCTCCTTCATTTGGGGATCTGTAGCGACCCTCAGCCATTACTGATAAATACGCCCTTTGTCCTGTTTTTCCCTACTGGAGGGTGGAAGCACCGACGAGTTGAAGAAAAGAACAAAACACGACCGCCGTTGCTCAGTAGGTGAATTCTTCGTATGAGCAATTTCGTATGTACAATTTAGACTTCGTATGTACAATTTAGACTATGACGAAGTCTTGCACTGGTAAAAAAACACTACCGCAAATGCATTTTTCATTATCAGTATATTTTACCAACCCCTCACACGACCACAAACCTGTAGCGACTACGAATTCAAAGCACAGTAACCGTCTCGAACTGGGGCCCAAAACAACAAGCAGTCGGCTTCATCCCCGGCGTCGCTCATAATGCGCGCGGTCCCAGAGAGACACGGAGAGCAGGAGGAGCCGTGCTTTTTTCTTCCTTTTTTTTTTTCAGTAGACGCCCCCACTACTCACCCCACCCCGCTGCGTGAAACCACAAATCTTCGCCCCTCGTTCGCACTGATACACGGCTTCGCTCTGTATCGTTTCCGGTCGCTTCGCGCACGGCGTTTATTTTTTTTTTTAACCTTGTGTGTGCGTGCGTGTGCGTGAGCGTGTGCGTGTCCTTCGGAAGCTGCTTGGGACGGGCGATTTGTGGAAAAGTCTTCATTCCAGTCTTGGGAGCGCCTCGTGTTGTGTCTTCTGAGGGCTCCTGGCAAGAAGCTGCAAGCGCGGTGCACACACTCGCAAAGTGGTTTTGAAGAGGAAAACGCTAACCTTGAAGAGAGGAAGGCTCGACGACACCCCATAGTGCGGTCTGCGACAACTTCGACCACCTGGACGTTGACGTCGCACACTCGAGGATTTGTAGCGTATCGCCTCGATCGAACGTTCCTGTTTATGCACTCGCTTGGCTCCCAGTTCGACTTGAGGATCTCCAAAGTTTTTCTAGGTAAGTAGGATGTTCCCCGTCATGTTTATTCTTTCGCACGTGTTTTTCTCACAGCGTGCATCACCACCTTTACGGCGCGTGTCAGTTACATTCATGTGTGGTGATGGAAAAATGTAAGGTGAGCGTCGCTGGTGCCGCGTAACAGCATTGAAGCCACAAGTGTCAGCCCAACGCGTGATCTCCTCGTGGGAACACCTGTTCGTTGTAATGCGGCGATGTTACGGCAGCGCAGACGCACAAATTTACTAAGGCTCTCAGAGGTCATGTAACACGACCTAATTACCAAAAAAAAGCAATCGCAAGGACCAACTCTCTAGTTAAGACTGTCTGTGTGAATTTGCTTCCTCCGTAAGCGCCTGTCTTCAGGCTCCTTTTGTTGCTTATGCTCATGCGTATCGCATTCTTGCTCCACCACTTACAATAAACGAACATCAATTATTTTACTCTGTTCACATAATTATTTCCATTTGTTTGATGGTAAGTGATTATGAAACCAAAAAAAAAAGGATGACCATTACTTTTTCTTACATTTCGTGCCGTTGCACTTTGATACGGGCAGGACGGCGTGTGTTGTTTGTTTTCTTCTCTTAAATCTTATTTTGTGGCTATTTAGGAAGTTTCTTCATCATCATCATCATCATCATCATCATCATCAGCCTGTTTAGGTCGATTGCTGGACGAAGGCCTCTCCCAACGATTTCCAATCCGCCCTATCCTGAGCGAGTTGGTTCCACTTTATGCCCGCAAACGTTTTTATTTCATCGCTCCATCTAACCTTCTGCCTGCCTCTGTTGCGTTTTCCCTCTCTTGGTATCCGTTCAGTCGCCCTTACTGTCCATCTGTTATCTTTCCTCATGACATGTCCTGCCCAGGTCCACTTCGTTCTTTCAATTGACATAATAATATCGGCTACTCAGGATCTTCTTCTGGTTTCCGTTTGGTACTATATTTAAAGGCGCTGTGCGGTCTAGCTTAAGCCAAAATTTGAAGGTAGTATGGCTGTTCCCACATTTTTCTCTTCTCTTATTTTTGTTCTCAAGGAATTGTAAACGTTTCGGAAATTGCGAAAATCACTTATGCAGCAATCTTGAAAAGTTATGAAGCGTAGTAAATTTTGCCCGTGCTTATTTTTGCTGAATGTACTTGCAAAAATAAAAGCTAGATTTGTTGCGCCAACGGGTGGCGCATTTCGGCGATACCAGCTTGACGAACCGCAAGAAGGAAATAAACGAATTCATTTCGGATTCTGATTCAAGCACGTTCCATTTCGCTCCGGCTAAATTCCAGTTCGCATAAATAAAAATCTATGATGGTCCGTGAACCTGTTCTCAACAATGAACCAGCTCACGAACCATTTCGGCAAGGTAAAATCAACACGTTGTACACTTCTGGCTTAATTATGATAACTCAAACACTCCTGACAGCACTGCTCAAACGCCTACACAGCCTGCACTCATAAGTTTCCCACCACTCGTGTTTTGATGTCTTCACTTAATGTTTTTAATCATTTGGTGTGGAGAGCTAATGGGCCAACCGCAAGCTTTATAAGGATGCGGGAGAAAGTGGCCGTCGACAGATTGGAAACAGACATCCATGTATTTATATAAACTAATTTCAGTGGATATAGCTACAACTGATATGCCAAAGAACGAGACCTTGAATAAGTCGAAAAAGAAGTACAAGCGCTGAGTACACAAATATTTTAGACAATTGCTTAGTCCCAAAAATCCTTGTGACTTCCAGCCGATTCTACGTCCACCGCTCGACGTCGAATTTGCCCTGTCGTACGCGAGATGGTTCTATTTTGTGGCTGCGCGCACTTCCTTATTTCATCAACGCTCACAAACAGGCAACGCAGAATGTACTTACAGAGTACAATAACTGATTCGTAATCAAAGTCCCATCTCAACCTAGTAAATCGGAACAGACAATAATACTTTGAAACGAGTGTCAAATTGGTGATCGCAAACAGTCGAGATTGTCAACATACTTCCTCTACAGGCCTGCAAAGCGAAGCCCAAGGGACTGTCGGCGCCAGTACCCGGAGCGTGGGAGAGGAGACTCGCTCCTTTCCAGCCGTTTCGTGGCCAGCTTGTGGAAGAAATTCGATATCCACTTCGGCACGGCGAGCGCGGTGCGCATTCATCACGGTGTGCGTGCAAGAGGGAACTCCTTAGTTTCGGCGGCTGCGTTTGTTCGCCTTCACTGACACTTTCGAGTAAGAGAGCCCGGACCCCGCTGCCACACGTGCTAACGATTCGCATACCATGCTTATCTTTGGCGGCATAGTCGACTCCGTGACCTTGTGGCGGGGGGGCCGTCCAAAAAGTAACACACGGTCTTTCGAACACACGGCCTCAGGTTCGGGAAAGCAAAGGGGGCGCTTGCCCCCCTCAAGCCGCACCATCATCCACAGAACTGTTATTATTATACGGCTATTTTTTGCTTATTTTGTTATTCATTGTGTTTGCTGCATGAAAAAGTGCTTGTCATGCGCCTTTATCATGTGGGTAGTCGTGCCGTTCTCATTTCCTCGTCAGGAAACTGCCTGTATTCGTATCTTGAACATGTGTTTACGCTTTTTGTTTACATGTATTTTCGTTGCAGTTTCCGAAGGAGCAGCTTCCCGGAGGCGTCGACTACCCTATGCAAGGTCGCTAAAACGTGGCTCATTGGTGCATATTACAGGGACGGATGGCCTCAACAGAAGACGTCTATGATTGAAAGCCGTTCGTTATGATTGATATCGTTCAAAAATAAATATATTGTTGAAAATATAATTGTTTTCGCTTGGTTTTAACTGGTATATGCCGCTGAACGTGTTTCTTAGAGCAGCAGCAGCATTTACCATGTTTGTGGCCGCGATGTGTGCAGCAAGTACAAGTGGGCCCTGTTATTTATTTTTGACAGCGCAATTAAAATTGCTTGTTGGAAGAACATTTTAATTCTTTTTTGTTCTCATCATCTGAAGCATTAATAAGCAAAATGTTTTTCTAGTCCCTGGCGTTTGCTTCAAGCGCTGTGTCAATTTGAGTCGCAGCGGATAAACTATTCCTTATTTCAATAAATAGCTCAAAATAATATAGGTTTATATGAATTTAATTTACCATATTTAGCGGTGAATAATCCCAGAAGCGCAGTGGCCGTGCTCCTGCCACCGTCGGCAAGTGCTCGGGCCGCGCGTGTGGCCCGAGGCTGGCCCTTACAAGGACAGCCGCAAACCATGACGTCGGCTCGAAACCGTTGGCCGACCAGTTGCCGACGGCCGGCAAACAGCCCGGCCACTTGCAAAAAACGAGATCGGGCCCAACTATCTTGCCGACGTCGGGCCGGCTAGTTTTTGAATGGCCACTGACGTCGGCCCTACCTACTGCCGAGTTCATTTTTTCGCTCGGGATGTTTTCTTGTTTTTTTTCTTTTCCGACTGCTTTTGTAGAAGGGGTGCTCGGGTAAACGAGCCCGCGCACCGCAGGGAGCCTTCCGGGAGACGGGGCGCCGAAAATGAAGAGCATGTGTGCGCGCCGCGGCCAGTTTGTGGAAAGCGTTGTTTGTATTAGTTTTGTGGCGAGGCCGGATGCACGCGATCGTAAAAGCTCGTGGAGAATCGTTACCTTCGACCTGCCTGAGTGGTCCGTATAAGGCGTTTTCCTATTGGTGGGCAACAGTGGTGGTTCGAGCCGTCCGCGTCGCCGTGGATGCTGAAAAAGTGCTATTTAAGCGGCGACACTGGCCTTTTCGGGAGAGCGGACTCGGGGACCATGACGCTCGACATCACCGGGGAGCAGTCCGGCAGGCCGACGGGGTATGATACCATTTTCTATGTTGTATAATTTTGCCCTGTGTGTTTTCCAACTTCAAGATGTCTTAGCTAAATAAACCCCCCAATGAGTGCTCTCCCAATTCACTGTGTCGACTCCTCATCGCTTGCCTGCGCGGAGTGGCTCCCACGCCTCTTCGTCTTCCTGACCTTCCGATGCGTGTAACATTAACGGCCCCGACGTTTCGCTACAAAGTAGTGGAGGTTGCTCGGTAGCGATATTCCCGCTCTAAAATTATGCCCCGAGTCAACAAGCATCAAGAAACTACAACAAATATCAGGAAACCCCCCTCCTCGCTGTCTACTATGGCTACCCCCCAAGCAATTTTCGTCGGACCGCCAGTCTTTAGAGGCGCGCCAGAGGAATCTATTTCAGAGTGGCTACTTTGCTACGAACATGTCGCGTCGCTGAATAATTGGGACCAAGCCACGAAAGTTAAATTTTTATATTTGGCTTTAGACGGCGATGCAAACAAGTGGCACACTACTCAGATTCTAACCGGTTCCCCTAATTCATGGGAGGAATGGGCGACGCTATTGAAGACATCCTTTACTAGCCGTCACTCAGTCGAGATCGCCCATTTGCGGCTACAAAACCGGACACAGCTGCCGTCCTAAACTCCAGAGCAGTACTACTATGACGTCGTACAACTTTGTGCAAGAGCCAACCCGTCTATGTCAGAAGATGACCGGTTGCGGCACCTTATGCACGGTCTGCGTCCGGATGTGCAGGAAAAAGTGATAATTGCAAACCCGGAAACTTGCGCCGAATTCCACCGAATTTTACAGCGCATAAATTACGCAGCCTTGATGAGCCGTATGTCGGGGTCGCGGCCGATTGACTACCACTATCCTACTGGATTGCAGTCGTGGATGCAAAACACCGCGCCTCCGGTAGGGATGGCATCCGCCGCCGCGGCAGTGCAGCCTACTCCTACATGTGTCGCCACGTGCGCCGCAGCTGAAGTGCGTTGCCCGCGGGAGGCTGCCGACCGCGAGAGAGACTTGAAGACGATTGCAGACTCCATCGTCTTACTGTCTGACCGGCTAAAAAGCATCGAAGACAAGATGCGTCGCCCCCCAGTGCCTTGGCCACCGAGAACGTCCCGTGCCAACGACGGGCGTCCCTGATGCCAGATTTGCCGCCGCACCGGCCACGTAGCACGGCAGTGCTGGCAACGGTTCCGGGATGGCAGAAATGCGGAGCCCCTTGGCAATCAGGACGGGCAGCATAACCCTTCGGGAAACGAGAACGGCCGGGCCTAGGGGGCCAGCCCGGCCGCCCCACCGGCACATTGTCCGAAAGTCAGCTTCACGCAGTCCCCACACGAGCCAATGGTACAATAACGTTGCGACACCGCCCTGATCTCAAGAATGGAAATGCCGACACGCTTTCCCGCCTTCCTCACGACCCTGCACCAGTAAGCGAAGAAAACCTTTTACCGTTGCTGGTTTTGGATCAGGCGGATGTTGGAAAAAAGCAGAGGGTAGACCCATGGGTTATGTGGGGAAAAGACACTTCTGCCGGGTTTATTGGCGCAGAGCGCTGAGCCGTCCTAACATGGCGAAAATGCAGCCGATCACAAACGAACGCCAACGTTCCAACCGTCGCGAGCGAAAAAACGTCTTTCTCCTCTTCTTCCACGCGCTAGCACGCAGCGCTATCACGATTTCCAACATCCTCCGCGGCCAACAATGTCACTTGCACAGTTCCAGAGGACAAAGAAGTTGAACCGGTCTCGTGAGTTCCGTGTCGTCTGCTAATCTGACTTTACATGCTCTGACGTGCCCATCTTTCCCCTTTAAGGTTTCAAACACTCTAGCCAATTTCCAAAACGTAATGGGTACTTTGTTGTCTCTAACAATAACAAGGTCACCGCACTTTAAATTGCTGTCGGGTTTCTGTGACCTGCTGTGCGCGCTTCTCAGTGTCAAGATATATTCTTTATACCAACGTTGCCAAAATTCATTTAGTTTTTGTTGTGTGTCTCCAAGCGCGTAAAATGTCGCTTGTACTTCCGGAAGGGCCGTGAGCCGTCTACCTGACAAAAAGTGTGATGGAGTCAGAATTTCTGCTTCAGAAGCATCATCAGAAATATACGTCAGTGGCCTAGAATTTATCACGGCCTCGACCTCTTTTAGCAAAGTGTCAAGCTGCTCGAAGCTGGAGCAACCCTTTCCTAGAGTTTTCCTGAGGCAATTCTTAACTGTTCGAATCATTCGCTCCCAAAAACCTCCCCACCATGAAGCGCGCTCAGCAATGAACTTCCACGTGATACTACTAGAAGCACAAAAGTTCTGTACTTGTACATCACGTAGAAGTCCATATGACAGCTTAAGTTCCCGACTGGCTGCCTTAAAACTTAAAGCATTATCAGAATATATTACACTTGGCAAGCCACGGCGTGAAATAAAGCGACGAAATGCCAATAAAAAGGAATTCACAGTCATGTCACTGACTAGCTCTAAGTGAACTGCTCGCACTACAGCACAGGTGAACACCACAATGAATGTTTTCACAGAGTTGCTTCCCTTCACGAAGACTGGACCAGCGAAGTCTACGCCCGTGACTTCAAATGGATGAGACCTCGAGACTCTGTCGATGGGAAGCGGGGCTGTAGGAGCTGAAGCGGCTTTTAAACGAAACCTCGCACAAACACCGCACTGTGCAAGCACCTTCTTAACGCACTGACGACCGCGCACTATCCAGAACTTCTCACGCAACTCGGCGAGTGTGACTCGGCGAGTGTGACACCAACACCACTGTGCAGAAGGTGTCGATGTTCGCTGTCTATGATGAGGTGAGTGCAACGATGATGGGCGGGTGACAAGACGGGGCATTTTACGTCTCGTGAAGCATCTACGTTGTCTAGGCGAGTCTTGATCCTGATTATGCCCTTGGTATCCATGAAAGGGTGAAGGTCTCTTATGGCCGAGGTCTTGTCGAGAGCTTTGTTTGTGGTTAGTGCCATAACCTCATTTCCAAAGCTTTGTGCTTGTAAGGTCCTGATCCACGTATCTTCGCTCTCTACAATCTCCAGTGTTGACAGAGGACCTTCTCTTCTCGTATTACTACTTGCTTTGCAGTTGTGAAGGAATCTTCTCACCCAAGCCGTGATACGAAGCACCGTCTTCCAGCGACTGTATTTACTGACCTCAAATAGAGGTTCCTGCATTTTGCTCTGGGCCATCAGAACCACGTTATCAGTTGGTTTTCTTTCGTCGAGCAACATGTCAGATGAGCTTTCGCAGTTCTCTTCTTGCTTTTTAAACTTCGTCGAGACCTCTTCTTGTTTGAATGATGGTGTATCCACAATACCAATGGCGTCCATTTCCAAGAAACGTTGTAATGGGAAGGAAAGGGCTTCATTGTCGTGTGCCTCCACTCGCAAAACACAGATGTGACTGCTCGTCTTCCGATGAACCTTCTCGGAGTACGCCAAGGGTCCCTGAAAAGTCCATCCGAAGTTCGTGTTGATAGCTACTAGAGATCGGTTTTCTGCGTCCCATTTGACCTCGCTTGAATTCGGCATAAGCTTCCAAATCTGGTCGGACCCGATCAAGAGACTCACTCCCGGTTCACCTGTCACTCCAGGGAAAACCACTGCGTCTGCTATTGGTTTGCCCTCCACAACGATGTCGCAGAACAACTGGTTATCTTGGGGCACTTCAATCATATCTTCGCATATGAACAGCACGACGATCGCTTCTATCTCTACTGAGATGTTCTCGTGCTGGCTGCGAAGTGCGATGCTCACTACCTGAGCCCGCTGAGTATGCTGGGATCGAGCTCGTCCAAACGTGCTAACCACGAGATCCATTTCTCGCACGGGAGATAAATTAAGCTTCTGGCATATATCTTCCCGCAAAAACGTCCTTTGGCTGCCATTGTCCAAGACACCGCGGACGTAGCAGCAATGAGTCGGCGTCATCAGCCAGGCACGGAAAGTCTGTAGGAGAACCTCCGTAGCTAGTCGAGGCTGTGTAGCATTCGTGGCAACATGCATGGCGACATTCGGTGGTTTTCTCGATCCGGCGTAAACTGAGCTGCTGGAACCGTCAGCGTTGCACATCGAGGAAGCATGGCGACGCTTGCATGTTGTACACTGAATCCTGCGATGGCAGTCACGTACCAGATGCCCCCTCATGGTACACTTGAAGCATCGGCCATCCTTCCTGAGCATAGTGCGCTTATCGTCGAGGCTAACTGCGCTCGTGCATCGCTCGGTCTTATGGTCCTTTGCATCACAAAGAAGCATGGTTCAGTTAAGTCTTTTGCCTTATTGTGAATCACCCTTGCCGCAGGAGTCGACGACATATTGAAGCTCAGAGTTTGCTTAGAATGCGTCTCGTTCAGCCTCAGTGTCCTAGTCTGAGAACACTTCTCTCTACATTCAACTTCTACCTGAAGAAATTTCAGTAGGCGCTCCAACTCCTGTTCAGCTGAATCCGCACTGCTGCCTGTGGCTGCTGATGACGTAGCAAAATCGATACTTTCCCTCTTGTAATAATCTACTACCATGTCTTGGGGAATAGCCTTCAGGAGTATTTCACATAGCATGGAAGCGTATGAAGAAGCGCTCACCCCAAGATTGGCGAGTCCTCTTCGGTTGAGTTGAACGTCGTCGAATAGCTTCCGCAAGGCTGTAACGTTGTTCGATGAGGTCACAGATCCAAGCATGCGCAGGTTCTCCAAAAGTTTCTGCTCGATCAACTTGTGGTTGCCGTAACGTTGCTTCAAGATTACAAGGGCGTCGTTGTAACTTGATTCCGTCACTTGGATTCCGGCGACGGCCTTAGCAGCAGCTCCGTCCAGCAGCGAAACCAGGTAATGGAAGCGATCCGTGTCAGACAGCCGCGGGTTCTCGTGGACAGAATGTCGAAACATATCCCAGAACGGCTGCCATTTGGTGATCGTTCCGTCGAAACGCACAAGCTCTAACTTCGGCAACTTGGCGCCAAATTCACGTTGTGAACGTGTCGTGTTCGTCGAGAAAGTAGCCGGTTGGTTCCCGTCAGTTGCGGTCGGTGGCTCCGTTGTAGAAAGCGAAGAGGAAGTTTTCAACATTTCCATATTGTGGTCGAGTAAGGCCAAAGTGCTTATAGCAGCTTCCTCGTATTCAATGACGGAGTCACAATCTTCTATGGCTTGCTCGTCCGTCATGACTGCTTCCAACTCGGCGTTGAGCAGGGTCAACTCTGACTTGGTCGCTTTCAACCGGCTGTGCAGGACACGAAGGGTGGAAAGATCGAACTGACCGGATTTCAGGATCCCGCTCACCTCGTTGATGATCTTCGTGCTTTGCGCTCGGCGAGCGGCCCGCTTGTTCTTGATCCGCTCCATGACGACTCGTTGCAGACGTCTCTTCCTAAAGAAGCCGCAAGTTGCGAAGGCACTGGCTGGCTTCCCGGGTCGTTCGGCACCAAAATACGATGTGGGGAAAAGACACTTCTGCCGGGTTTATTGGCGCAGAGCGCTGAGCCGTCCTAACATGGCGAAAATGCAGCCGATCACTAACGAACGCCAACTTTCCAACCGTCGCGAGCGAAAAAACGTCTTTCTCCTCTTCTTCCACGCGCTAGCACGCAGCGCTATCACGATTTCCAACAGGTTAGAGCCATTGTACAGCACCTCGAGGACCCGAGTGCGCCCGTTGTCAGGAATACTAAAGGAACGCCCCGCCACGGTGGTCTAGTGGTTATGGCACTCGGCTGCAGATCCGAAGGTCGCGGGATCGAATCCCGGCCGCGGCGGCTGCATTTCGATGGAGGCGAAATGTTGAGGCCCGTGTGCTGTGCGATTTCAGTGCACGTTAAAGAACCCCAGGTGGTCGAAATTTCCGGAGACCTCCACTACGGCGTCTCTCATAATCAGAGCTGGTTTTGGGACGTTAAACCCCACAAATCAATCAATACTAAAGGAACGGCACGGAGTTTTCGGTTAATCGACGGTGTACTGTATCGGAGGGCGAAAGGCTTTGAGAAAGATCGCGCGGCTCTCGTTGTCCCCATGTGCTTGAGGTCTGAGATATTAAGGCACTGCCATGACGACTGTACGGCAGGCCACTTGGGTGTCAAGCGCACATGGGAGAAGTTGCGTTACCGATATTTCTGGCCGAAGATGTTCTCATACGTCAGCAAGTACGTTCTCTCCTGCCCTGACTGCCATACGAGAAAGCAACCGCCGGGGAAACCGGCCGGTTTCCTCCAACCAATCCCGCCTGTAGGTCGACCGTTTCAGCAGACGCTACCGGTAGATGTCGGGTCGGGCGCACAACGTGGATTCGACTACATCCTGAATGCGATGAAACTGGCTCGCCGGCCGCGGCAGGCTCGAAAATTAGTGATTGAACGGGAAAGGCGCCAGCAAGAAAAGAACAAGCGCAGCTACGATGCCGACGACGCAGACGATGAGTCCGGTGCCGATCACGAGGTGCGAGATCCAATTGGTGATGTGCGCGAGTGCAGTGATGACCGCGAATTCCATCAAAGTGAAGTGCGCGGGTGCAGTGCAGGAAGTGATGACCACGAATTACATCCCAGTGTTGTGCACGAATGCGACGTCAATGGTGATGTGCGCGAGTGCGGTTCGCGAGTCGACCAAGAACTTCGTTTACGTCATGGTGTGCGCGAGTCAGGGACCAGTGATGCAGTACGGCAGCGCGAGAGCTCTGACTCTGAAACTGAACTTTACAGCGACTGGAAGACGTTTTCAAGCGGCAACAACGGACAACGACATGTCGCCGCTTACGACACGGATACTGCCAGCGAGTGAATTTTAGTGATTTTTGTGTCTCGCGGATTTCCATTTGTTGTTTTAAGTTTTCCACCTTTTAGATGTATAACTTTTCTGAAACGAGTACCTCACATAATTTTTGTATGTAAAATTGTTTTTTTTTTCGTACTTCTTTTCCTGGGTTGCAAGTAAAACGAGCGGGTCACTCTTTTTCGTAGGGGGGAGGTGTCGCGAAGACCGCGTCGCGTAGAATGTTTTCTTGTTCTTTTTTCTTTTCCGACTGCTTTTGTAGAAGGGGTGCTCGGGTAAACGAGCCCGCGCACCGCAGGGAGCCTTCCGGGAGACGGGGCACCGAAAATGAAGAGCATGTGTGCGCGCCGCGGCCAGTTTGTGGAAAGCGTTGTTTGTATTAGTTTTGTGGCGAGGCCGGATGCACGCGATCGTAAAAGCTCGTGGAGAATCGTTACCTGCCTGAGTGGTCCGTATAAGCCGTTTTCCTATTGGTGGGCAACAGTGGTGGTTCGAGCCGTCCGCGTCGCCGTGGATGCTAAAAAAGTGCTATTTAAGCGGCGACACTGGCCTTTTCGGGAGAGCGGACTCGGCGACCATGACGCTCGACATCACCGGGGAGCAGTCCGGCAGGCCGACGGGGTATGATACCATTTTCTATGTTGTATAATTTTTGCCCTGTGTGTTTTCCAACTTCAAGATGTCTTAGCTAAATAAACCCCCCAATGAGTGCTCTCCCAATTCACTGTGTCGACTCCTCATCGCTTGCCTGCGCGGAGTGGCTCCCACGCCTCTTCGTCTTCCTGACCTTCCGATGCGTCTAACATTAACGGCCCCGGCGTTTCGCTACAATATACTGGCTATGTGCTGAGCGGAGGAGGCTCCCAGTGGGAGGAAGTGGCAGGGTGGGTGATGCCTTCAAACTTTCGCTAAATCCCCTATATCTTCGGAAAAGTACCGCCATCTCTGGAACGACGCCGCTTCCTCCTATGCTCGCCTACGATATAGAGTGCGGTCACGTGGTACCGCGCTCGCTTGTTCTTTTGTTATTTTATTTTCTCCGACACTGGGCGCCATGTTGGACGCGCCAAGTGCCACTGTGCTGTGTGTTCGCAGGCGCAATGTGGACGACGTGCGAAGTGCGCGCGTGCGTCTGGCTCGTTTTGTTGCGATGCCGGGTTGCTGTGCCTTTGGCTGTCATAACCATGAATGACACCCAAGGGAAGAAGCTTTCTGTCATTCCGCGCGGAAAAGAAAATGAAATTGTGGTTTGTACCTGAGGGTATTTTATATTAAGAAATAAATGTTTATCCACCTTCTTTTATTTTTCTGTCTGTCTTTTTTCTTTGTCTTTTTTTTGCGGGGTAATTTTTAAGAATACGATATTGCCGTGCCCACAATGTGTGTCATTTTTGGTGTAAGATAACTGTAGATGTCTTATCACTTGTTTTGTACTTTTGCAAATTTTCTGTCGCATATAAGTATGGAAATAAAAACATGTTTCAGAAAGATAAACTCGTTGAGCGGGATATTTAGTGAAGCTGCAGCCGCTGAAGCTGCTCGTTTGAAACGCGACAGAATGAGTTGTATGAAGCAAAAAAATAGCTAAAACTACTAAGAGAAAACCGAAACCACCCACCTACTTATTATATGGAAGTTTCGCGTTTTAAACGCGACACTTCTATAAAATATGTACATGGGTTTTTGTTTTTTTTTTTTGGTTTGATAAGAGTAGTTTTTAACTCTTTTTTGCTTGATACTATTGGCAAAAAACAGATGATTTAATAACTATGCACAGAACGAACAAGGACCGTTATAAGATCCTGGATGCGGACTTTATTTATACGTGAGAGGGTGCGCTGTCTTGAAATATTAGTATGTATGAGTTTAGTCGTTTCCTGTATGCCCGTTTTTTCATATGTGAGAGCATTTCCCTCAAAACAGGTAAACATTTCGAATTTAAAGACTATCACGGCTGTTCGCAACCGCAGCCCGTTTCTCCAACAACCTGCACGTCCCGTGCGCTTGTTTTGGAATGAAGTGCTGGCACTTGCAAAATATGAAAAAAAAGTAGAAAAAGAAAGGCTGTATGGCAATACATATGACGAAGTGCCGGAATTTTTCATTGCATCGAAGTCACGCTGTGGAGTGTATTCAGAGAATACATCGCTTGTAATGGGCGACACCCTCTCCAAGAGCGAGTGGTAATTTCGGCAGTGTTAGTGACGCGAATCCGTTCGTCGACTTCTATATTCAAAACGCACCAGCTCAACCGTCCAGCAATTACAAGTAGTTTTCGTGTGTAAGGACGATATTGATCACCTACATCGGCAACACCCATGAAAGCACGCAAAATCTCACGACAATGGGTGGAAACTGCGCCGCACGGGCCAAGCATCCCAGAACGGCTTGCACGCGTCATTGGGCAGGAAGAGGAAAAGTAACATGTGAAACGTCATGAAGTTTTGTAGTGAGTACCTTCATGGCCATTACTGGCGTTGCTGCAGCTATAGACGATCGAGATAGTTCATACGCAATGGAACTATTTCCTTCTTAAATAACGTGGCTTCACACCACAGCTGCGATTTAAATATTTCTTGCTGATGCAATAACTAGCATGCCGTGTTTACAGAATTTCATTTCAATCCTTTCCAAATAAACCTAGTTATGGACATCCGCGCCAGATACACAAGGAGACACTACGCTGCGAAAGCAAGCGTAAAATGACGTGCAATTCGCTACAGATGAGAAATCAATTCGCTTCTGCTGAGAAAATCAACGCAGAAGAGTGAATCACTCCCACTCCTTCGGGCTAACTGCATTCTTACTGTGTCTCGCTTGTTTAATTTTCACTTAATCATAATGCTATTTAAACAACCTAACAATCAGCTTGCATTTAACTTAATCGATGCTAGATTACTCACTAACACCAATAGCACTAGGTTCGCCCACAATCACAACGTCCTTTCACCTAAATGTAACACCAACTATGCCAAAATTACGCGCTCCTTCACGATTATTGAACTGTGGAATAACTTGCCTTATACGGTAAAAGCATCATCATCTTTGTATGCATTCCAACAAGAACTTAAAAACTTTATCATGAACAATCTATGTTGAAAACAAGTACTAATTCTGATGCACATGTGTACGTAGTTTGAAAATTTTTGTAAATATGGGTTTGTGGTCTAGGACGTGCATATGTCTATTTATATAACTGATTACTATGTGCTTGTTGTGTCGCATTGATGATTCCTTTTTGTTTACTTGTTGTTTTCTGTAGTTTAACTGTTCAATTCCGCTTGCGTTGTCTAATTTTACTTGCTGTTATAATGATTTTTTATGTTATTGTTAACCGAGGGTGCCACTGCAGTCGCTAGACTTTGGGACCCTCGTCTGCATACAACTACTATGAACTTTGTGTTTTGAAAGAATAATAAACTGAACTGAATACATCAAGCCGTATGCGAGGCACGGCACACGGCCACGGCCGGACTGCGGCAGCGGCGGCGCGCAATCGGTTCGAAAGTTAACCGAAACTCGTGGCGCGTTCCAGGGGGCGCCGCTGTCGCGCGCGTAGAGGAGGTGGTGGAGGGGAGAGCAGATGGCGGTACTTTTACGAAGTAGAGGGTCTTTAACTTTGTCCGGCAGGCAGCGCCACTGAAGTAAAGGTGCGGCGTGTCCGCGTGGTTTCGTGTAAAACCCCTTGATCTTGAAAGTAGTCACACTGTCCTCCACACGCGCGCTTTCCTCCTCAATCCTCCTCAGACATCTCTCCCCCCCCCCCCCCCCACCCGCGCCAGGGCGGTGCGCACGGCACGCTGGACGCTCCAGTGGCGCGTTGTAACCACATTGAGAGACAGTGTGCGGGCATGTTTATTCGGGCCTTTGGAGCGCCGAATAGCAATTTATCCCTTGTGAACTGGCGTGAGGATAGTATGCTTCCTCTATAACTTCGTGACAAATGTTTTTATTTCGCCACGCTTGGTTAAAACAAGAAAGAGCGCACCGAAAAAAATGCGTACCTACCAGTGGCAGCGCGGTTTGCCTCTCCGACGCCCATTGGGCTGGCCGTACGGGGACGCATACAGTGTAAGCAGCGTAGAATATACAGGAGAATGTCTTGCGTGTAAGTGGTTACTAAATAGATTAAATATGTAACAAAAACAAATTGTTTATTTAAAGAAAATTTCCCGGGACAGGCGGGCCCAATGCTTTTCTATCAGTGCCACTGTGCAAAACATGTATGCTGTGTTTTCGAAAGAACATATACCGAACGCATGTGCCTGTACTTCGTCGTGGTGAAATGCGAGCGCAACACGCACGCACATATCTACACGTGTGCACACGCACATACATATACATACACGCGCAGGAACACGCACACATGAACATTCGCGCGCGCATACGAATGCACGGGCCCACGTATACACACATACGCAGACGCACCCAAAAATACACTGTAAACGAAAATATGCCCAGTTGGAAGGTCTTGCAGGATAATACTCCCGCTAACCTCCTGTGACGTCACCATATACTCGACGCATCGGGATGTGCCGGAGTACGTGCGAGGCCCCACCGCGGTTTCAATCCGGCGCGTGAAGCACGGAGGGGAACGGGGCGCGTTCCATGATTGTCCTCCGGCGAACAATGACCGGAGCTCGTATTTCCCTCCGGTATCTACCCGCAAATGCTCCCGTACCACCGCCTGACCGAGCCCGGCAACTCTCACTCTCATTGGCTGCTGGAGGAGTGACGTCGCAGCCCGTCGAGGCCTCTCAAACCTAACATGGCGCCGGTCCTAGCGACACAGTCGAACCGATGCGATGCTACAGTGCCTAGAAATATAGCGATGCCTAGGCGAGGTGGCAGGCCTTCGGCCGCGTTTGGAAATAATGAAATCGTTTCGTGCAACTTGTGAACGTTACAAGCAGCGACGAGCACCAAGGGACACTGTGGCCGACAGCAGCAAAGCGTCGCTGGAACCTACATCGTGCTCTTGTTGTGGTGTGATCGAATGTCAGCCACGGAGAGCAGGCACGACTGCGTCGGTGAGTGAGCCAGTATACTTTTTGAAGTGCGTGCGTTATTTTTGTCAAAATCAAGTAATGTTTGTTGCAGTTTAACAAATATCAATACCGGTAATGTAGAATTCAGTAATACTAGGAGTATCGGGCATGTTACAGAAAAATATAATTAGAAATTCGGCCGAATTGTCATTGTTTGAAAGACGTGTTTTTAAAGCTATATAAAAGGGAATAGCTTCTACAAATTTGCAGGTAGGATTGTGAGGTTTAGCGTGTAGAATGTCTGTATGGAGATACATGCTATCTCGCAAAACTATGGCCGTAGCTTTATTCATAACGACGTTATAAAGGTATTAAAATTAAAATTGTAATGGGGCGTTTATTGAAGGCTGGCGTCAGACCCGACCGGTAGCTTGTTCGACGGCTGAAAGCACGAGCAGTGCGCGTTAGATCCAGACCCACTAGATCACACCGGAGAGCCTACCCCACTATAGGGTTGCTTACTTTTCGCTACAATTACCCCCGGGATGCAAAGGGAGCCGTCCGGCGACCTAGCAGTTCGTTAGTATGAGTGGATCATAGTACGGCTTGAGGCGCTCGACGTTGACAATGTCGCGTCCACGACGGCGCATGTCCGAAGGCGGGTCGACGGGTTCAATCACGTAGTTGACAGGTGATGCGCGTTCAACAACTCGATAGGGGCCTTCATACTTTGGCAGTAACTTTGAGGAGAGGCCAGGCGCAGCGGTAGGAATGGAGAGCCACACCAGCGCTCCAGGGAGGAAGGTGGGTGCCGAGGTAGGGTCGCCGCGAATGCTCTTCTGACGCTCTTGGTCGTTGGACGTAAAGGCCCGTGCGAGATCGCGTCACTCCTCGGCGTACCTCACTGTGTCAGATATGGGCGCGTACTCAGAAGTATGTGGGCGGTACGGTAGAATTGTGTCCATAGTGTGCGACGGGTGCCGACCGTACAGTAGAAAATAGGGTGAAAAGCCCGTGGTGCTCTGCGTAGCGGTGTTGTACGCGTAGGTCACAAATGGTAGAATGATGTCCCAATTCGTGTGGTCCGAGGCGACGTACATTGAAAGCATGTCGCCGAGCGTGTGGTTGAAGCGCTCCGTAAGCCCATTGGTTTGAAGGTGGTACGCCGTAGTCGTACGGTGAACCACGTGGCACTCTTTAAGAATAGCTTCAACGACATCAGAAAGGAAGACACGACCGCGATCATTGAGTAGCTCCTGGGGTGGCCCGTGACGTAAGATGAACTGATGAAGCAAGAAGGAGGCAATGTCGTGCGCTGTAGCTGCCGGGAGCGCAGCAGTTTCAGCGTATCGCGTGAGGTGGTCAACTGCCACAATAACCCAGCGCTTTCCAGCAGCTGTCATGGGAAGGGGCCCGAACAAATCAATGCCGACCCGCCCAAAGGGCCTGCTAGGACAACGTAAAGGCTGCGGACCCGGCGGCGAAAGGCGAGGTGGAGATTTCCGGCGCTGGCAATCGGGGCAAGAGCGCACGAACTTCTGAATGTAGCGGTACATTCAGCGCCAGTAGTACCGCTGTAGAAGGCGTTGGTAGGTCTTGAATATGCCGGAGTGTGCGCACTGCGGATCGGTGTGGAAAGCCGTGCATATTTTGGAACGCAGGCTGCGAGGTACTCCTAATAGCCACTGGCGGCCGTCGGGGCTGTAATTGCGGCGGTGGAGGAGGTTGTCGCGAATGGCGAAATCTTGAGCTTTACGGCGCTTTGCGCGAGTGGTTGGTGTCGATGGATCAGACAGCAAGCCTATTATCGAGGCAATCCACGGGTCCTTGCGCTGCTCGGCGGCGATGGTGTCAAGGTCAATAGATGAAACAGTAACCTCGGGTACTGAGCAGCGAGCATTGTCGTCAGCCAAGGGAGAGCGCGAGAGGGCATCGGCGTCCGAATGTTGTCGTCCACTGCGGTACAGCACGCGGATATCGTAGTCCTGCAGGCGAAGTGCCCAACGTGCAAGACGGCCGGAGGGATCCTTTAATGACGACAGCCAACAAAGGGCGTGGTGGTCCGTGACGACATCAAATGGGCGACCATACAGGTAAGGTCGGAACTTTGAAGAGCCCATATGATCGCCAGGCATTCTTTTTCTGTGACGGTGTAATTGGTCTCGGCTTTAGTAAGCGTACGACTTGCGTATGCCACAACATATTCAGGGAACCCTGGTTTGCGCTGCGCAAGGACAGCGCCGAGGCCCACGCCGCTAGCGTCCGTGTGTACCTATGTAGGAGCCGTGGGATCGTAGCGGCGCAGTATGGACTGAGACGTCAACAAACGACGGAGCTTTAGGAACGCGTCGTCGCATTCTGACGACCACGAGTCGAGGGGCCCGTTACTTCCGAGGAGCTTCGTTAGCGGCGATATGATGGCGGCGAAATTCCGAATGAAGCGTCGAAAGTAGGAGCAGAGCCCTACGAAGCTGCGCAGTTCTTTGACAGACGTCGGTTTGGGGAACTCGGTCACAGCCCGAAGCTTGGCTGGATCGGGGAGAATTCCGTCCTTGGACACGACGTAGCCTAGTATTGTTAGCTGCCGTGCCGAAAATCGGCATTTCTTTAAATTAAGTTGTAGGTCGGCGTCCCTCAAACGCGTCAAAACATGTCGCAAGCGTTGGAGATGCGTAGAGAAGTCCGGAGCGAAAACGACGACGTCGTCGAGGTAGCACAAGCATGTGTGCCATTTCAAGTTGCGCAGAACGGTGTCCATCATGCGCTCAAAGGTAGCGGGCGCATTACGCAGTCCAAACGGCATGACGTTGAATTCGTACAAACCGTCGGGCGTGACAAAGGCTGTCTTCGGTCGAGCGTGGTCAGCCATCGGTACTTGCCAGTATCCTGACCGCAAATCGAGGGATGAAAAGAATTCTGCTCCTTGCAGGCTGTCAATCGCATCGTCAATTCGTGGTAGTGGATAGACGTCCTTACGAGTGGTCTTGTTGAGCCGCCGGTAGTCCGCACAGAACCGTATAGAGCCGTCCTTCTTCGCAACGAGAACGACAGGAGACGCCCAGGGGCTGTCTGAAGGTCGAATAACGTCGCGTCGAAGCATGTCGTCGACTTGCTCATTGATTACTCGACGTTCTGCGGGAGATACGCGGTATGGACGCTGCCGCAGTGGCGGGTGGCTGCCAGTGTCGATGCGGTGCGTGACAGTGGACGTGCGGCCGAGAGAAGCTTGTGCAACATCGAAAGAACGAAATTCTTCTAGCAGGCACAGAAGCTGGCAACGTTGGGCCGGCGTAAGATCGTCAGCAATGGATGACCCAAATACATCAACGGGTGACGAACCAGAAGTCGAAACAGCACCGAGCGCGCTCGAACTGTTACTGTCCACGTCGTCGGGCGCGTCGATAACTTGTGTGTCTTCCAGGGGTTCCACTCTGCCGAGAGATTCTTCTCGTATCAGCACAACTATGTACGGGGATGGGTTGGTTACAAAAATAGCGGCGTTGCCCTGAGTGAGTTGCACGATCGCAAAAGGCACCAGCAAGCCTTTCCTAGTGGAGACGCGCTCAGATGGCGAAAAGAGTGCAACGGTGTCGGCGAGATTTATTTATTTATTTATTTATTTATTTATTGAATACTGCAGACCAAGAACTGATCCAAGCAGGACAGGTACAAGAGCCAGGATGTAAACAAAAACACATGTGATTACATAAGAATATATCACGAGAAATGGAATCGAAAACACTAACAGAACGCATAAAAGCTAACGTGGCAAAATATTACATAAAATGGAAGCAGGATACATGTGATAACATAATATACCACGAGAAATGGAATCGAAAACAAGTACTAACAGAACTCATAAAAGATAACATGACAAAATATTACATAAAATGGAAACAGAACGCAAATTAACAGTGCATATTTTAGCTCTACACAACAGAAAATTGGCTGAGATCAGTTAGACAGTTCCACTCTGAAACAGTACGCGGAAAAAAGAAAAATTGAAACGCGTTGGTTTTGGCAAAATACGGGGTTAAAGAATGGGCGTGATGATGACGTGTATGCCTAGTGGATAGAGGAGATACATATGCACGCGGGTCAAGGGCGAACTTATGATTAACAAGAAGATATAGAAAGTTAAGGCGATTCCTTTTTCGTCGTAATGCAAGTGTTTCAACGTTGTTGGCAGTCATCAGTTCAGTCGGCGAGTCCGTAATTTTAAACTTAGAACAAGCAAACCTAACAGCCTTTCTTTGTACTGCTTCGAGTTTTGTAATGTTAGATTTAGTAAAGGGGTCCCATACAACACTAGAGTATTCCAGTTTTGGCCTTATGCACGTAAAGTAACTAAGTAGTTTTATGTTAGAAGGAGAATTTCTAAGTTTATGTTTTAAAAAACACAGCTTACGGAAGGCAGAAGAACATACGTTGTCTATGTGTAAGTTCCAAGACAGGTCATTAATAATTGTCACGCCTAGATATTTATAGTTGTTTACCTGTTGTAGTGATGATGAGCCGAGGTTATAAGTAAAATGAATGGGTGTTTTTGAACGAGTTATGCAAAGATAAACAGTTTTTTGTGCGTTCAGTGCCATACCATTGTCATTACACCTGTTTAGTATCTTATTAAGACTTAAATTCAGGTTTTGTTGATCTTTAGAACAAGTAACTTGACGAAAGAGCACACAATCATCTGCGAATAGTCTAATTTGAGTTCCTGGTAGTACTGTGTTTACAATCGGTGCAGTAGACGACACAGCCGTTGTCGAGTTAGGAGGCACCCTGGTGTCGTCTCGGACGAGTAGCTTGTACGAAGCCGATGGTTCACTTGCCGGCGTCAAGTCTGAAAACGGCGAGAGTTCTAGCTCGGCAGATGCGCAATGAATGATCGCGGTGTGGCGCGAAAGAAAATCCCATCCCAGGATGATGTCGTGAGAGCATGGAGAAATTATGATGAATTTGATAGCGTACAGAATGTCCTGAATGACGACGTGTGCTGTACATACTGCTGTAGGGTGAATAGTTTGGGCGCTAGCAGTACGGAGGGAGAGCCCAGAAAGTGGCGTCGTCACTTTCCGTAGTAAACGGCTAAGTCTTGCGTCCATGACTGATACGGCGGCTCCAGTGTCTACAAGGGCTGATGCACGAACACCGTCGACAAACACGTCTATTACGTTCGATGGGCTGCACTGAGGGCTTTCACAGTTCGATAGCGTCGCAGCCCTTGCCTAATGGACTGCGACGACAACTTTTCCTGGTCACGGGCGACCGCACGTGGCCGCATAGGTGACAAGGAGCGGTGTCGTTGAGACAGTGACCGGCGGGTAGACGGAGCAGCTCGCAAAGGAGGTGACATAGGCGGAGGTGGGTCGTAATACGGGCGGCTGGACCGGCTGGCGACGGGTGATGCGACTCGAGGCGGCTGCACGCGTAACGCGTAACGTGTCCGGCGTAACCGCACGCAAAGCAGATGGGACGGTTGTCGGGGGTGCGCCATCGGTTCGCTGGGGCAGGTGCCACCCATGTCGCAGGACGAGATGGACGGGGCGGCTGCTGATACGACTGCGTGCTGGACTGCAGCCGGGCCCTAGGAACGACTTCGGCGTACGGAGGCGGCACACCCAGTTCGAAAGACTGAGGGCTAGCGACAACTCGGGCGTAGCTAAGTGGGACAGCAGCAGGAATCGGTTGGGGCGGCGTGGCTACAACTGGAGCATGACTCAGTGGTGCAGGGGCCGGAGTGTATTGGTGGTATTCAGGCATGACCCCTGCGATTTCCTGCTCAATCTCTCGGCGGAGGGGAGGCAGAAGTGTGGTCGACGGCTGTTGAACATGCTGCGGTTGAGCAAAGGGCAGCAGAGAGAACTGGCGTGCAACTTCCTCGCGCACGAATGCCTTGACTTCCGCGAGCAATGCGGAATGGTCAGAAGTGGCCGACAAGCCAGCGAGATCGGCGTCGCGTGATGAAGGACGACGGGTCATCAACCGCTGTCGACGCAGATCCTCGTAACTTTGGCATAGCGTTATGACCTCGGCCACAGTGCGAGGGTTTTTGGCGAGCAGCATGGTGAAGGCGTCATCGTCGATTCCTTTCATGATGTTCTTTATCTTTTCAGACTCCAACATGGTCGCGTTGGCCTTCTTGCACAAGTCGAGGATATCTTGTATATAACTCGTGAAGGACTCACCGGCCTGCTGAGATCGTTCGCGTAAGCGCTGCTCTGCTTGCAGCTTACGAACGGCGGGGCGACCGAACACGTCGACAATGGCGGTCTTGAAGTCGGACCACGTCAGGAAATCTGATGCGTGGTTGTTATACCACAGACTCGCCACACCCGCGAGGTAGAATATCAAGTTGCTCAGCTTTCCTGCCTCGTCCCACCTACTGGGCACGCTGACACGCTCATAAATCGTGAGCCAGTCCTCCACGTCGGTCCCATCTGCGCCAGTGAAGACAGGTGGGTCTCGGACACGACGGACACCGGGACATGCGGTCGGTGCGGGGGGAGGCGTTTGCTGGGCGGCGTCCTGAGGCATGGTAGACGGCACTGCGCGGGAGCGAAGTTCCAGGGGCATAGAAAGAGGCCGAAGTTGTTGTGAGGGTACCCAGACACTCTCCACCAATTGTAAAGGGGCGTTTATTGAAGGCTGGCGTCAGACCCGACCGGTAGCTTGTTCAACGGCTGAAAGCACGAGCCCCGAGAGCGAGCGGCGACCACGAGCAGTACGCGTTAGATCCAGACCCACTAGATCACACCGGAGAGCCTACCCCACTATAGGGTGCGTTAATTTTCGCTACAAAATGTCCTTTTTATGTTATAGTTCACGTATCTATCAATTTATCTTTCTCTACAGTAAGTATAATAAACGCTGCATCATTGTATATTATCATCTGCAGTTTATTTGGATCTGTCTTGCAAACTGGCCTAATAACAACTAAAATCGATAATATGCTTTTTTAAAAAGTAACGAAACGAGCTATACTATTCTTTTTGTATTGCCATTGAGAATGCATCTATGCGCTCAGTCTAGTGACGTTTTTGAATAGTGTATGTAGAAATGGAGATATCAGTCGACCGATTAAAAAAAAATTGTAACTAGGCCTTCCTGAAACGTTACATTCCAGCCGCTACTGCGGTCCTGGTGGCATGGCCTTGGCTGCGCTGCACGGAACTACTGAAACAAAGTGTAGCTGCAGGTGCATTCACGTGTCTAATGGCGTTTTTCACTGGCAGATTCGGAGCAGGTTTTTTTGCTCCGCCGCTACGAATCCGTGTTTCACTGGTCGAGCGGGAGCAGGTTGGTGCGTTTCACTGGCAGATTCGGAGCAACTCAAACCGCGCCAGAGCGCTCTCACTTGCTCCAGCGGCGAGGCACGGATTCAGACAGATGCGGGCGGAAGCGGGCCGCATAACGCGTCACTTCCGTCTTGTCTGTCAAAACAGTCAAAATGGCTGCGTTCGCAGCGGCTGTGGAGCTGGAGCGTACAAGAAAGTGGAGCTCGCGTTTAGCGACGACCCCAGGACAAGCAGAAGCTCTTCCAGCTCAGAAGACAGTGATTACGACGTGCTGTACGTAGCGCCGTGCGCCGTACGTGTGACGTCGCGCCTCTGGCCACCGTTTGGTTCTCCCCGCCGCTCGAATAGGTCTGGTGTAGGCTGTATTTGCCGGTGTGGCGTGTAATGTATTGACTGCGATTGGGTTGGGAAATGAAATAGCTGGCAAATGAGTGTAAGTGTGTTTGAAGGGGAAAGCAGCACCGGTTTTCAAAATACTCGACAGATCTGAAGCCGCTGTACGAAAGGTAAACAGCGGCACTGGCCGTTTCACCGATGCGGCTCACTTCGTTTCCATAGTTGCGCTCCACACCGATGTCTGAAGAAAACCGATTGGATGTGCTAACGCATGGCATGTGAGTACAAACGTTTATCGTGTTAGCAAAAGTAATCGCTTCATTGCCAGTTCGCGGTTCATCGCGAACGACGAAGGGATGGCAGCGGCGTCGTTCTAGCTAAGCCTACCCTCGGAGTCGGCATTGACGTATAGGACCGTTTGGATGTGCTTGTCGCTCGCGAAGGCACAGCTTTACCGAGAGTGTTCTTCAATGGAGCGGGAATGTGCAAAACTCTTTATTTTCTACTTGTTGATGAAACGCGAACTCTTACGAGCGCGTATGCCAAGGTGCAAAATGCGGCCGAGCCTGCGTCCCCTACGGGCTCATCGTTGCCCGCCCCACCCATCGTACGCTTCATGCCGGAGCTTACGGCACCGAACGCAGAATCGTACCGTGTATTTAGCGCTTAGTTCCCTCTCTGAGTAATAAAGCTTGAGCACAGAATGCGTGAATTGAATGTAAACAACTCGGAAACTGCTGCAGTCAAAATGTGCCCGGGTAGCCCGGGGAAGGCGTCCTTGGTTGCCACGGAAACGCACGCAGCGGAAGTTGGGTTTGTATGACGTCCTCATCGACTTCCTGTATACTCGCTCGCGGAGCATTCGCGCACTCGTGAAATCCGAGCGCTCCCTCCGGGATTTCGGTGACTGCTCCGGATCCGACTATGAAAAACGCCATAAGCAAGTGTGGTGACCAGGCAGAGGGAAGAGGGTGGCACGAGGGGTGAAAAGCAAAAAAAAAAAAAAAAAGGGGGGGGAGGGGGTTGGCAGTTCCAGACGTCCCGTGATGCCGTCCCAATCTTCTCTGCATTTAAATATGCCTGGCTCCCAAAATAGCACAGGCGAGACAGTGACGTCAATCTTAGCACTTCTGTAGAAAAGAATGCATGGGAAAACTAAAAAGTGGGGCGAGTGTCGAATACCTTCATAGAACAGTCCCATCAGCTGGTAGCTAAGAAAAGCTTTCGAAACTTCTTGTGGCGACGAACAGGGCCGAGAGATTCGCTAGAGGAGGCCGTATGGAAAGTGAACTTTCCAGAATATACTTCGGCTATCCACCCCCCATCGAAAACCGCCTTTTTCTTCTGCTGGTTCGAAGGTTGACACACTTAACGAGCCGCGACATTCGCGTAGACCATTTGTGTCCCCGTGCTCGCGGCTAGATTCCTCGCCCCACACTGTTGTGCATCGAATCCCCTTGCCAGCACTTGCGCTCCAACTAAGGACTGCGTCCACTGAGTGCGTTCCAGGAAGGGGTGCGTGCAAAGCAACCTTGCTGGTCGACGCGGACAAAGAAAGCCGCATATCCTACTGGCGCCACTGTGGGCTCGGGCGGGTGCACCGCGAGCTGTTCAGGCAGCCATGGCTGTACCGCGATCTCTGCGCTTTGTCACGGCCGTGCAAAAGGTAAAAAATCTTGCATGGTCTTTTTCTTTCGTTTTTTCTTTTTTCTCGGCCAGTCGTCCGTTCTGGCTCACTAACACTGCAGGATATGCTACTTAAGCATTTTTCAGAACCGTGTACGCGACCTCTGACAAACCCTTTTAGTTATTTTATATTTATTCCCTTTCCTGTCAGTCCCCTCCCCCCCCCCATCTTCTCTTCTGCGTGAAGCCTTCTCGGTCTGGGGGCCACTCTGCCTGGTTGAAAAATTCGTTCAGCAGTGTTCGTGGGCGCAGGTGTTTGTGCGTTCGTGACAATGCGCATGAGCGCAAGTGCTCGGAGCTGCCGGAGAGGTCACATGCAAAAGTAAAAAACAGCAAAACAGAAAAAAAGAAGCGAGGGAAAACGAACTGACCGAAAGTCACCTGACTGTCACCTGAAGTCGGCGGCTGTGCGAAGTGTGTGGTTATGCCTTATTCAGACCGTTCAATTACTCTAGTAAATAGTTTTCATCTTTGCTCCCTTGAACTGTGCGTTTATTTTTCTTTCGTTTACTGGCATCCTGATAGCTAACAATCGGTGTACCTACAAATGTTGTAAGAATTTACCATCCTCTTCGTCTGTTCTATTTTTTTTCTCGTGGTACGTTGCCCTTCTTTCTTTTGTATGTCCGAGAAGACATACACGACAGTAGCGCCGCTGCAAAGAAAAAGAAGGAAAGTGCACTGCCACCAAGCAAGCTGAGGTATTTTGCGTCGAGAAGTTGGTTTGGGACTTTCTTCTACCGTCTTCTATCCAAGTGCAAGTGCAAGCTTCGACTGCGCTCCCGATCCTCGGCCTACGCGTGTGTTCCGGGAATATGGCTTGTTGCAGACGGCAACTGTTAAGTACGTTTTTGTATTAAATTGCGAAGTTTTTATTTTTTATTTTCAAGGCAGACATGGCTGTTGCAGTGTCATCCTGATAAACAAATTTCTCTTGCCTCAACATGTTCTGTAAGGAAGTTTCGCGCATTCTAGGAACTGTGACATGCATATGCGACTCTGACTTATTACAACTTGCTCATTTCTTTTTCTTTTGTCGTGTATTACACATTTACTTTCGCCGTTTGAATGCTTTGGGACGTAGTTTGCTTTGTTATGAGTCTCCCTTCACTCTTTGTATAAGGTTTCAGGAATGTTTCTCGCACAGTCATGAAGTGCGAAGTAAGAAGAAAATGTCTATTTTCGCTTTTGGCTGGTTATGTAGCAATCAACGACGGCTTATGTCGTGGTATAAGCTAATCTGAAACTGCTACTTGCCAGCAGTGCAAAGTTGCTTTTCTCGTGTAGCGGCCGATAACGACCCTAGTTGTCCTTTATTTGCACATTTAGTCATAATCTAACAAAAAGCAGAGGTGTACAGTGATGCCTTTATTCCTGCTGAACTTTAGATTGCAGTGTGTTATTTTGCTACGTGCTTTAAATCTCCTTGTTGTATTTGGTGTGGCATGAGTATGCAAGATATAGTTCTCTCTTACGAGCTTGGCACCATAGATTTTTCTCTTTTTGGTTGCCCCGGCCCATACAAGATGTCCCACGAAAGTGTAACCAGGTTTTCAAAAATGATGGAGCGTCTGAGTGATTTGCAAGAAACTCATACATGTTGAGGATCAAGTGCTCTAGTGTTACGATTTTTTTTTCGATTTCCCAAATCAATAAATTGGCCTAAACTAATGAGATAACTTGTTTAATTATTCGCTTCAGCAAGAAATTGTCGCTGAGAAATTTGTAGATCAAATTGAAATGTGAAATGGTCTGCTTGTATGTGCCGTCAAAGAAAGCCCGCGATATACAAAAATAACCGTGTGATAGCGCCACTAAATTGGCGCTTCCAGGCAGGCGATCAGGGAACAACGTCCGCTTGTCTCTGCAGCGCTGTCCGAGACATGCTTGGCGTTTGCGGTGGCCACAAGATGCGTGTTTGTGCGTGCGCGGGCTTGATTCGACGAATCGAAGAGAATAATACCTTTATGCAGCCTACATTCCCATGTTCCCACACTTAATAAAAAATACATCTTTATGCAACGTCACTAGGGAGCGTAATAATGCACTTTCGTCGTCACTCGCACTGTGCGTCTGATTGCTACGGCGCTGCAGGTGCGAGCGCATGTATGGTTTTTTTTTTTGCGCCGAATTAGTGGCGCTGTCACGTGGTTACTTTTACATTTCGTGGGCTTTCTTTAACGGTACATATCAAAATACCCATCAATGCTGCTTAAAGGATTTTTTTTTATTTGATCTACAAATTTCGTGGAATTGGCATTGTGAAGGAATTTGGCACGCGCAAATATGAATTTCTTGTATCGATAATTTCGTGCTGAAGCGAACAAATAAAAAGTTCGGTAATTAGTTTATTCTAATTAATTGATCATGAAAAATGAAAAAAACTCGCGACACTAGGAGACTTGATCCTTAACACGGCCGAGTTTATTGCAACTCGCTAGCACGCTCCGTCATTTTTAAAAACTAACTAACATTAACATTACGTATACATAGTGTGCACGCGCGTCACCGAGCGTGGGTTCGTCACTTCCGGCATTCGCCACCGGCGTTCCTGGTTTGCTGCAGCCTGTTGACTACGTCAGCTAGGTACCCATGGAGGTACCCAGCAATGGCTACTATGAATAGCGACTGTGGGTGAGAGCGGCGGATGTGACGACACGTGAACACTATGTGTAAGTGGGACGCCCTGTATATCGGTTTTTATTTCGCTATTGCTAAGGGTCTACTGAAATGTTTTAATGTGTGCGCAGAAAATATATCGCACAGCCAGCCGGTGTTGTGTTTTAAAAAAGGAGTTTCATGACAGCTCCAGTAGGATGAACAGCCCTATAACTGTTAAATGAAGCAGGTAGCTTTGTTAGCTTCGTGATTTGTCGACCGGAAGCAGAAAGGGGTTGTCCAAAACACGGTGACACGCAGGGTGCGTGAGTTAACAATGGACCATTTGCAAAAGTCGGAGCACCACCTAGCGCGAAAAACTGGAAGCGCCGCCCGGTTGGAAAACAAACCGCGATCCAGCCTTGCTTCCGTACGGCGGCACCACGCATGACGTGCTTTTGTCACGTTTTGTGGACGTCTCGATATTTTTTTCCTTAACTGGAATGATATTACCTTTCCCTAAATGTCACTAGAAGTCCCCATTCCCTTGCAGTTTTTCGCAAACGGATCGTACGACTGTCTTCTCGATCGAGGTGCCGGAACGCAAGCTACAACGTACGACACCCTCCTCACACCGGCATTTAGTTCGTTTGTAGGGCGCACCGCGCGTAGGTTTTGGAAAATAAGGTTAAGTTAAGAACGTTAAACTTAGCAGAAACACAGTAGTCCTATATTTGTGACTTTATAAGCGCCTGGCCTCCTTCAAGTCAGGCATCAGCTGGTGACATAATTCACGAAAGTGGCGACACTGCTCATCACAAATGTGTGATAACATAACATGAAAATTTGCACGCAACCGCAAGCTTAGCAGGTAATTCATTGTGCTGTTAACATCGATGCCCGAAGGGCGATGTGCATTTTGATGGGCGCGAAACGCCAAAATGTCCGTGCACTTAATACGATATAAAGAACGTCCATATCGAAATGAATCTGGGTCGAATTTCCCGGTTGGCGACCTGGCTTAAAATCGCATCGTGGTTATGGCGCGGAATACCCAACATTTTAAAAAAACTTATCATTATGCAGATGTATACGTTCTGGTTTACGAGTCCAGTATTGGTGTCGTGAGCTGTCTCTCACAACTGCGGAAGGCTCGTAGCTCGTTTGAAAATCCAGTTAGATTTGCATGCGCAGTCGATCGTTATAAAAAGAAAATGAACACTGAAGGTTTCATCGTGTTTTCCGGTGACAAAGTGCGCGCCACAGATCATACAATGCGGTTGGATACCATGGCATGCCTCGCTTCACCGCTGCCGTCCACGCCCTTTTCTCTTTGAAGCAACAATCGCGGGAGGAATTTCGGATAAATTACTACTTTCTCTTTCTGTCGAAATAGTTGCTGCAGGCGAAAACTACGCATTTTCAGGCATATGAGGCACGCGAACCCTTGAGGCGTGAAGCACGTCGCGCTCGCAGCCCGTTTGTTTTCCAACCAAGCAGACGACGCCGGCTCTGGCGCATGCGCAGTCGTACTTATGCAAGTGGTCCATTACGCCAGGGTGTATAAAATTCACGAGTGCACTTCAAGGACGCAACCATATTGGTATTCTTGACTGTTATCTTGTCCATCTCAGGCTATTGTTTCGACGAACCGAGGTAATTAACATTACAGTTATCTAAGTTTCAAGCAGTTGCGTTAAACACAAATTGCTCAATTGCGAATTTTGCGGCATGTAAATTATTGTCTTGATAATGTAAAATCATGGTAATAGGTTCAGTGGCTTTACGTTTTTGGGCTCCTAAAGAGGCCTGGGAGATTCGAAAAAGTACCACGTGATGAAGCGTTTCCAAGACTTGTCATCAGCACTCTCAAACGTGCTACAACAGGATGATCGGCGATGCGCGAAGACATACAGCATTGGACACGCCACAAGAGTATTGATAAGACGTGGCCACACTTTACGCCCTTTCGGCTTCTTGATGCGTAGGGTCTATGTGCATCATCGATTGCTTTTTGGTATATGTTCGAAGGCGCTGATGTCACTGCACGCAAGTGCCCAGTCACGTCGTATATTCCAAACTTGCGCAGTTCCTTAAGGTGACGGTCCCACTCCGGCGGCGCGCTCTCCGCATTTTAGTCGTTTTTTGCGAACGCGCTGTGCTTTCTACGCTGGCTTTGCAGATGTGAGCTATACAGCGTAAGAAAGCTTAATTTCAGCGCTTTCCTACTACGCTTATCATTATTGCCTAGACTGAAGCGTGAAGTAACGACAGTGAAAACAGTGGGAGCAAGAAACGGTGATTTTGGCACACAAGCTTCCGCATTACTGAGTTTCCAGCAAAACTGCTCAGCATAGAGAAATGAAATTTTCTGTGCCCTTAAATGAAATGTCATTCCAGAATTCTATGAAGAGAAATTTCGTGTAAAGCAATCAGGAACTTGTACAGACTCCAATGAAAATGACCAAAACAATAGAATTTTATGATCGAATAACGCTTGTCCTTTTCAACGTAGAACAACAGCATTTGGTAGTTTCCTAGACCGTAGTCTACTTATCATCTGCGCGAAGTTGAGTTATATTCTGATGAACAAATCACGAGTTATTATTACTTCAATTTGGCAATTTTGAGTTCTACTTATCCACGCATTACTGAAGAATTGACAAAACTGTTTATGTTGAAGCTCTGAAATTTTGAATAATCAAGCAGGAAGCCTTTCTCTCAAATCCTATGAAGAGAAAATTCTCTTTTTCTCATCAGGAAATCTAAACGGACGTAGTGAATTTAGCTAATTTTTCTGCTGGCAAGGTCGGTACAAATTGGCATTTCTCGTCGTGCACATGCTAATTCACGACAATTACTGCACTTAAGTGGAATCATACCGTGTCTTACGATGACTTGTTCTCAGTAATTTTACCGAGGAGCGCCTCAAACTAAAGATTTTTCATAAAATAGATCTTAAAATTATTTTCTAGCAGTGGTGCCCTCTGTGAGAAAAAAATATCAACATCTTGGGCTTGAGTTCCAACGTTTGTCAAAAGCGGCGCCACTAAACATTACAAAGCGGGTACGCTCTCCCTCCAGCGAGCCTCATACAGTTTTACGCCCTTCTCGAGTCCGGTTTCTGTGAGCGCGCGCGTCAGGGCATTCGGGTAATCGGAGAACCATTTGCAGCTTCCCTCCTCTGCTTCCCGCTGTGCGCGAGAAGGCACCCATTGTCCCCCTTCTTCACATCTGGACAATGCCGCAGCCCTCGGACCAAAACATCGCGCAGGGGTGTACATTTTCTTTCTTGTTTTTTTTTTTTGTGAAACACGTTCAAAAGGTGGGGAGATAAGGAAAGTTATTACTGGTGACCACAGTGTCTGTCTAGCTCAAGCAGCTGACATGAAAGAAGGTGGAGTGGGAGTGAGAGAGGAAAGCACAGAGGGGAGCTATCTACGTGTAACCAATAGGACACAATGCCTGCCACTTCTCCGTGGTCTGCCCTACTGAGCGACAAATTCTTTGGAAAGAAACTTCGGTAGAGACTCCGAAGTGCACGGTAACTGTCTCTCGTCTGAGGAAACCTGAACTGAAACACTCGCACGGGAAGGGGAGTGAAAGGAGGGAGTAGGAGGGAGAGGTCGCATTCAGTTGCATTCGGGGAAAGGGCGGCGGCTTCCTCTTGGTGTGGTGTGCCCCGCGACGAAATAGCCGACGATCGCGCAGCAAGTGCACACCTACCGTTACCTGTCGATGTCCCCTAGGCTTGAGCAGCGAAGACATTCGTGGCACCATTCAACGCCACATGCAACAGCGGCAGCCAGACCCAGCATCGCAGGCGTGGAAAAGCTACCCGCTGTCACCTCGCGCAACATGTTGCACTACCAACGGACGGGACTGCTGCGGTTGCGCGACGGGTGCATGTGGACGCAATCGCGCACAAACAAACCCGTCAATTTCAGGTCTGCATATGCGCTCCCTATTCACCATCGAACCTACCTATATACACGCAAGTGCCTTGGAAGCGGAGCGATCTCGACGTTATTTCACGTAACGCTGGAATTTGAGTTTCTGGTTATTCTTCCATTTCCTCTAAATCCTACGAGGCTATGCTGCGTGATGTGAAGCCCAGGTGGCCAGCGAAGCCTGATCCGCATGCAGCTGCACATAGCGTTGCAGCTGCTTTTGGCGCTACAGGTATATATAAAGTGAGGGCCCCACCCTATATTCATTGAATGGCCTGAACAAAATCTCTCCCTCTCTTCTTGGCATAACAGTGCAAGTGTGCAGTGACGCGTGACAAGCTATCTTGAAGAGGGTGCTTCAAAAACGAACTGCGAGATGTTGCGTGCATAAGATAATAGCACACCTACCTCATGACCATATGTCCCTGCCCCCTACTCTTCCGTAGTCACCGCTCAACGCTCTCAGTAACCGCGTAAGCGATTTTGAAGTGCACGCAAAACTTGCCTTCGCCTTCCCCGTTTTTCCAGATTCGTACGACGATATCTGGAAAGTTACTTTCTCCATACGGTGAAGCGTGATAAGTTCGGCAAGGTACTGTGTCTCCTATTGTACGCGACTTCGGTTCAACAATACGGTTAGAAAAAGAAAAGCAGTGAGCAAGCCTTCTTTAGTGGGAAATGCGGATGACTGGGTGACCTGTAGCACTCCAAGCATTTCTCAAATGTTGCGTGTTTCGAAATCCAGCGAAGCTTTGAGACACGTCATAAGATAGTATTCTCGTTGACATATATGATATTTTATCTCTGTTATCATCATACTCGCGTGGTAGTCTCATCTCCACATTTTCCAAACGCTTTTTCGTGTAACCACCGCAGCTTCGAAAATCGATCGAGCAGATTTTCCCGTCATTTCTTTTCGCGAAGTCTCAGAACACAAAAAAAGGTTGCAGTGACGCTTCACTTAGCAAACTCGGGATTGTTACAAAATATTCGGGCGCAACGCCTCCCTTGTGTACTGAGAGCAGGATGTTACAAATTTGTGGTCTTTGTGCGGACGTCTCGTGGTTCCTTCGAGACCAAGAGATTCGCAAGGAACGTCTGGGGCAGTCAGTCTTTGCTCAGGTGAATTAATTCATACGCGCATAAGTTACGCGCCAGCGTTTGAGTGATACCCCCCTGTTTACACCGCTTTTACTGTAAATGTGGCCGTTCACTCAAGGGTCGTTGGCTCAGTCGTTGTTGGCTGCTTCTAGTGCGCACCGCTCAAGAGCAACGTGCCGACCAAGAAATGCGATAAACACCAGCAGCGCGCGCGCGTGTGTGTTTTTTCGCCTTTGGTAGTGATGACCGCTGCGGCCGCTCAAGACCGTAAAATGTGTTCGTACCTTTCATCAAACATCAGCTTCGCCTCTGCGTGTGCACACAACTCTGGCCACACGCCTTCGCAAGAGGAAATGGCTCATGATTTTTTTCCCCTCTCTCTTGACGTAATCGTATAGCTCACGCACCATCGCAAAAACATGCAATTTTCACTATGTTTGTGTCACAGATTGCATAAAAGTGGGCATGGAGCAGAAATAATGCCGAGAAGAACGGGTGCATTTCTGTCCTACCCGTATCAGATGTAATTTCTCGCCGACTTTTGTGGATGTTAGTGTGTTAGGTGGTCGGCATTCCTCGCCTTTTGTAGACTCCTCACACAGAAAAGGTACGATGGGCACGATAGCGGATGCAGTAAAATAAATACTTAGGCGCAGGAAACATGAAGCGCTCCTCGACACCACCGCCACAACGATAAAGAGCCAGGCCTGCGCGGAACTGCAGGACAGTGACAGCGTTAGCTGGAGGAGCGACCTTCTTAGAGGCCATTTTAAACGCTTGAGAGAACTATAGTGCAAGTAGAGGTAGGGGGGGGGGGGGGAATAGATATCCCCTGAATCATAACTCTCATGCCGCCAAGTAGGGAAGTACCCACTACGCCATAATTACTGCGGTATTATAACGTGCAAATCTGTATAACTGCACATCGAGACTCTTGGCGTCGTTTCCCAGAGAACGAACCGAACTCTCGGCCCGGCGTCGACGGCGACCTGCGGTTTGGGCTTCTCTCTGCACTGCTGTCTGTTGTGCCCGACGGTGCCTTGCTGCAGCCGCGCGCGCGTATACGCGCGCGGCTGCAGCAAGTGAATCGCAGAGCGATTCACTTCTTCAGCAGCGGTCCGCACTTTTACGAGGAGGCGCCATCAGGTATATCGAAGAGCTAAGTTGAAGAACATTGTTTCATAATGATGATGTTGATGATACCTCTGTAATGGGTGCAGAGCTAAGAAGCATGCAGCCCTGTGTTCTTTCAAATGATTCCTCGAACTCGTTATGCAATCCACTTTCCGCGACGTGTAGTGGCGTATTATTATTCTGCCACGTAACATTACATTTGTAAATGCGATTACTCGGCAGACGTTATACCTGTTTAGGTCTTTTAGCGATGATTTTTCAAGCACAGGTAAAGCACAGGTTTTTCAAGCTCAGTGGTAGAATGCTTGACTGCCACGCAAAGGGTGTGGGTTCGAAAACACGCAGAGAACGTGAGTTTGAATCATCCTCGGTGCTGGTTGTTTTTTCTAAAATTTGCGCGATAGCGGTCACGGACACCGGCGGCGGCGGCAGACAACTACGGCGCCAAAAACGGCCCTTGTTGTGATCTCATAACAGCTTACGCTGTAATAATAATAGAGTATACGCTTCGATACTAACAGATGGGTCGGGTTACAGCGCTCAGTGTAGCAGAAAATGCGGCAAAAAGTGTTCATTCGTCCGGTGTGATTGCTTTGTCGTTACCAGTTTGGGTGATAATCACAGATAAAGTGGGGCGTCCTCCCGTCATAGGACGTGAAGCAGAGAAAAATGAGAGATGTGGTGCCACACGGTATGAGTACTAAATAGGCTGTTCTTGTTTCGACTGTGCTTGAAGATTCGCCAGGCTGGAACAGAATCCAACTGTGGCAAAATCCCGCACATGATACAATGAAGCCCTCCAAACAGCCCATCGCAATCGCAAAGTGTATGCGTAGCATTGTTGTACATACATTTTCGCACTTTGTAGGACGCTTTATGTATGTGTACTGCGCTTTATTGCAGTAATCTTTATGTTACGACATAATGCAGGAGTTAAATGAAGTGCACTATTAGAGACATTACAGATGACTAGCACACACATGCACGCACGCACGCTTTAGTGAAGACAGTAAATGAAACAGAAGAAACTGGGTACCATTCTGGCAAAATTTTTCAAAGGAATTTCACAAGCATGATACCTTACTATATTATTCAGGTGTTGGAATATAAACAGGTCGTAGACAGCAGGCAAAATCGCACTCGCGCACATCCGTGCACGGACAACAAGAAAGCCTGTCGCATTTATTCCATCCACCCAATAGTCGCAGTGAACAAGAATGCATTTTTGCCATGCGGCATGGAAGTCAACCGCTGAGCTAATTACATAGAGGAGGCCTGTTTGCTGATATCGAGAGCCTGTACACATTTTTGGAGCACCCCAATTTTCATACATGGCAGCCTCATGTCGACAGCACCAGGAGAACAGAACTTTGCTGAGTATTTGTAAACAACCGAAGAGTCCCTAAAGGGGGGTCCTTTTACTTCATTTCGGTTGACCAACGTTCGCTTAGACAACCACATCGTATCTAAAGCCTTACCTCATCTTTGCAAATTGCCAACGACAGGAGTCACACGAGAGAAAAATAGTGCTGGTTGTCACATGCACATAGAAGAATGGGGCTATAGTTTCGCATGCCCAGAAGCATTATAATTCGCTTGCTTACGGTACCCTTTTCAAAACATCAAATCATTGTTGTTCACGCAGTCAAGTGCCATGCCTTACAGGCTTACTGTCGACACTGCAGAGGGAGGTGGCTGCAGGTGAAATAAAAGAAGAGACCGCCCGCGCAGACATGGAAGGGAGCATAGCTATCGCTCGTGAGTAGCGACAGTCGCGGCGGTCGCCCTCAGACCTGAATGAAAAAAAGACACATTTCAAAAACCGAAGAGAGAAAAAAAAAGAAAGAGACGGACTAGCACATGCATGCACAGACATACACACCGCTCCGAGAGTGGAACTAACTATAGTGCCTAGAAAAAAAATATCTAGTGTCCTGAGCGCACGCATTCCGTACGAGAGAGGGTGGCCCCGCAAGTGATGACTGCACTCAAATGCCGCAAGCGGCGCTGCGTGTCGAGTGGGTGTAGGGAGCCTACATGACTGCTTTTTATGTAGGCTCCCTAAGTGGGTGCATGAACGCGCGAAGCTCCTCTGCATGGACCAACGCCGTGTGGCGCTCTGCAGTCGACGATGGTGAGACGCGGGTTGACTCTCGTTGCGTCCCGCATGAAGGTACATCCGAAGGACTCTAGCGTTCCAATTCATGGCAAAAAACACGCAACGTGAAAGTACTCGAGTTCTTAAGGACAGAAAGTTGAGCGAGTTGGTAACAGTCCATAATCAAAAGAGGCGTGCAGGACACGGACACAAGGAGAGTAGTAATATTAAGAAATAAAACAAAACGTTCGTGTTGTTCACTACTCTCCTTGTGTCCGTGTCCTGCACGCCTCCTCTTCTGATTATGTACTCGAGTTCTTATATGGCAAAGCGTCTTGTCAAGAACTTTCCGAAAATATGGAAAAGTTTTATGTCTTTTCTAGGTTCAGATTTTTTGTTGAGGGCCTGAACGAGAAAAGAGAAGGTCGAAGGTACAGGAAAAAAGTCCTTAAGTTACGCCGCTGCCACTAACGCGAAGTGCGTATTCTCTAGGGCCTGGTTTGTTCTGTTGTGTTGTGTCTGTAAATAAAGTACTTTACGATTGCAGTGAGTGCTACTCTCTGGAATTGTTGCTTTTTACCATTTTTACTGCCTCCAGATATCCTTACACATAATTCAAACACGTACCAGTGGCCAAGCTCATCGGGGGGAGAATTTATAAAATGTTGTAAAATACAGCTTTGACAAAAGCAGCTTGTTTAGTCAGGATGCAAATTGAGAAATAGGTTGTCTTGTTTTAGGCATACTAGCGTTTTAATGATGCGCTGAACAGTGTTTTATTTCTTAATATTACATTGAGCTGTATGGTAAGTGGGTCAGTGGAATTGTGAGGAAGCTCTCCGAAAAAATACGGAAAAAATTACAGCATATCCACGGAGTGAATGATGATGAGTGGGCGAAGCTCGGGATGTGCATCGTAGATCGTGGCGAGTTCCGGATTAATTTAGTTAACGCGCATGATACGAATCCTCACGGTTCAACTATGCACAATGCACAAGTGAAATCTCCCACCGGCACTTCATTGCAAGTCAAGATCCAGTGTGTATATATATATATATATATATATATATATATATATATATATATATATATATATATATATATATATGGGTTTTGCCGGTGGATTGGATTGGATAAACTTTATTTGTCCAACGGCTAAAGTTTGTGCCCGGGGCTAGGCTGCCAGAAGTCCACCGCTCGAGGAACATCTTTCAAGGTCCTCGATGATGGCTCTGGCCCGATGGACGGCCCACTCTTGTTCTTCAGGAGCCCAGCTGAGGAGGGCGGCTTTCCATCTCTCAGAAAGGCACTCTGCATCACAAGGTCCTGCTGTTCTCATCCTCCTTTCTTCCTCGTGGCGTTGGCACTCCCAAAGCACGTGGGCCATATCAGCCCGTTCGTGCTCACACCATGGACAGCCGGGCGATGGGTGCAGCGCGGGACACAGGCGGTTCAGGTGGTAGGGGTTGATCAAAGTGCCCGTCTGCAGCCTCCTAAAGTCGACTGCTTGGGACCTGTCTAACCGACCGTGGGGTTGAGGATATTTTTGTCGTTCCTTTCTGTAGTGCTCAAGCACCTCTCGGTAAGTGGCCTGAAACTCCTTGACGTCATGATCAGCGTCCCTCTGGTCCGTTGCGATTTCGACGGCCGCAACAGTGGTAGTGGCGGCGATAGCGGCGGTGCCAGACTCGATAGGTGCCGCTCCTGCGGCGCACTCCCGCACAACAACGGTGGTGGCTGCCCTCTGGGTGACTGCGTCGCGGCGGGTAAGCTGCCTCGCGACGAGGTGGGCGCGCTCATTGTGGTTGGGCGGGATGCCGGCGGGTCTTCGGCTGTTGGCATTGCTGTTGTTGTTCCGATGGTTGCTAATTCCAAGGTCCCCCACGTGCGCAGAGAACCACTTGAGGGCCTTGTTTGTCATAGTGCCTGAGCCGAAGTCTCTTGCCCTGGCGTTGAGCATGCGCGCCACTTCAGCGGACACCCAGCCTTTGGTGTAGTTCCGAATCGCTGTCTTGGAGTCACTGATGATCAAGTCGTCTTCCACACCTCCGTGTAGTACCGCGAGGGCTATGGCCATCTCTTCCGCTGTCTCGGCAGACGGCAACCTCGCCGATGCCGCGACTCGGACCCTTCCTTTTGTGTCCACAACCGCCATAGTGAAGGCAGGCGGCGCCGCCGTTTGCTGGCCTTGTCTTCGTTGTTGCCGCTGCTCTCGTTGATGTCGTAGTAGTAGCAGGGGTGACGGCGTTTGTTGCTGCGGTTCGTCTCGCACGGTCGGTTGTACCAAAGGTAGTGGAGGAGGCGGTCGTCCCCCGTCGCCGTCGCCGGCGGGCCGCGGGTACTTGGCCGCATCGACGAAGAGGACGTCCTCTCTTCTCCCGCGCGCCTTAAGGATGGCTTCCCGTCTTCGTTTACGCCTTTGCACGTCGTGCACGGGGTGCATGTTTCTAGGCATGTTTTCCGTCTGTATGGCGTCCCTGACTTCCTGCAGCAATGCTTCTTTCAGTCCCCGCGCTTCGTGATATGTGATGCCTAGCCGGCCAAGAATCCGTCTTCCAGTTCTCGTGCCTGACAGCCTCTCTAGCTGCGCGATTCTCTGGGCCTCGGCGATCTCTTCGAGCGTGTTGTGCACACCCAGCTCGAGCAGCCTGTCGGTAGCCGTGTACTGGGGTACACCCAGCGCGGTCTTGAACGCCTTGCGGATCGCCATGTTCAGCTTGTCGGTTTCGCCTCTGCTCCAGTCTGCGAACGCCGCAACGTATGCTATGTGGCTCAGCGCGTACGCCTGTATCAGCCTCGTTACGTTGTGCTCCTTCATTCCTTTTCGTTTGTTCGCGACCCGACGCACAAGATGTGTGGCAGCGGCCACTTTCTTCTGCAGTCGAGTAACGAGTTCGCGGTTGGCACCGTCCTCTTCCAGCCACAGGCCGAGCACTCGTATCTTGGACACCGTCGGTATTTGAGTCCCTTCCTTCGTCGTGACGCAGATGCCCAGACGACGGGCGTCCACCACGCCCTCCGGAAGTGGTCCTTTCTTGCGAGGTCTGTGCAGGAGGATCTCCGACTTCTCGGGAGAGTAAACGAGTCCCGTGTCTTCGAGGTGCCGTTCCACCTCCCGGACCGCCCGCTGCAGCCTGTCTTGCATTTCGCCGATACTCGTGTTCTCCGTAGTCCACACCGTGATGTCGTCTGCGTAAATCGTGTGATTGATGCCCTCTATCGCGTCGAGACGTTCCGGCAGGCCGATCATGATGAGGTTGAAAAGCATGGGGGAGAGCACGGAGCCCTGCGGTGTACCCACACCTCCCATTCTGACAGTTCGCGGCGAGGCCCCGTTGATTTTGACCATCGCCTCGCGGCCGCTCAGGAAGCTGCTGACGTAGCCGTGGAACCTCGCCCCGAGACCGAGTTGGCTGATCTTGTCCAGTATGGCTGTGTGCTTCACAGTGTCGAAGGCTCTCTTGAGGTCTAAGCCGAGCAGGGCGCACACATGAGTGCTCGGAGCATTCACGACTTGTTCTTTGATCTGCAGCATGGCGTCCTGCGTTGAGAGCCCTCTTCGGAAGCCAATGATATGGGTGCCGAAGGCTTCCTGCTTCTCTAGGAGCGTCGTCACCCTGTTGAGGCAGACGTGCTCCATCACTTTCCCAACACAAGATGTAAGGGATATCGGCCTCATATTTCGGACTTCTAGTGGTTTGCCATGCTTAGGTATGAGTATGACGTCCGCGTTCTTCCATTCTTGCGGAATTCGGCCGTCCTTCCAGCAAGTGTTCATGTATTCGCAGAGCTTTTCGATGGCGTCGTCATTAAGGTTCCTCAGGATTTTGTTCGAGATCTTGTCAGGACCGGGAGCCGACTTTGTCTTTAACTGGAGGACCGCTCTGATTTCCTGCAAGGAAAAGTCCGCGTCCAGTTCCTCGTTAGGAGTCCCACTGTACTTGGGGTAAGTCCGCCCTTCCGGACGAGCGAGGTGCGTCTGCACGATCTCCTCCGCGAAGGCCTCTGGGTCGTCTCTGTATCCGTGTCGCAGCTTGGCCATCCCAGTTCGGGTCGCCGTTCTAGTGCTGCTTGGGTCTAGAAGATGTCTGAGAATCTTCCAGGTGCGTCCCGCACTCATATTTCCGTCCATCGTGTCGCATAACTCCTGCCATTCCTGTTCGCAAAGGCGGGCGCAGTGTGCCTCGATGTTCTGGTTAATCTCTCTAATCTTCTTACGTAGTTCTCTGTTGAGTTTCTGCTTGCTAGCTCTCCGTTGAATGGATTTCTTCGCCTCAATGAGATGTGCCAGCCGGCTGTCCACTCTGGTCGGCTCGGGAACACCGTCGCCACCATCTGCACTGGATCCATCTTCTTTCGGGGGTTCTTGTCACCAGTCCGTCCACTCGATCTCTTTGGTGACTCTCTCTACGTCAACAAGCAGTCCCCTGCACCATTCTCCGATATCTTCGATCGGGCCCTCCTCTTTATCTTGTTCCCTGTTCTTCCGGAATTGCTCCCAATCTACGATTCTCGCCATTAAGCAGACGTCAATCTCGCAGTCGTCCTCTCCCACAGTCACGCACAACACCCTGTGGTCGCTTCCGAGATCTTCGAAGGAGTTCGACCAAGCGATCGCGCCCGACCACATGGAGAGGTCGGGGGAGGTGTCCCGGCACGCCCCCTGCCCAATCCTGGTGTGCGACGTCGGTTCGTTGAGCCCCGCCACGGTGGTCTAGTGGCTAAGGTACTCGGCTGCTGACCCGAGGGTCGCGGGATCGAATCCCGGCCGCGGCGGCTGCATTTCGATGGAGGCGAAATGTTGAGGCCCGTGTGCTGTGCGATGTCAGTGCACGTTAAAGAACCCCAGGTGGTCGAAATTTCCGGAGCCCTCGACTACGGCATCTCTCGTAATCGGAACTGATTTTGGGACGTAAAACCACACAAAACAATATAAACACAAAAACTAAAATTCACACACTCATTCTCAGTACTGCAATAAAAACTTTCACGCAACAGGATAGTTAATGCATAACATTTCAGAAAAACGAGATCACACACATGTTCACATAGCAGTCCTTGTGAACATCTACGCGCTCGCAAATCTTCGTGCAGCAGTTAAGATTACAGAGCATCGAAGGAAAATGTACGCGATCGCATGTGCGCTATTTCACCGACACAGCTAGACATGGCACGTCGGCGGAGCTAGCATACATCAAGGACCACTGTCAACAAAATGTGGTTTTACTAAAGTGAAGTTTCATTGAAAAGGGATCGAATCAAGCGGCGGGAACATACCCCAGCGGGACAGAAGTACACGCACCAAGCACGAAGGGGTACCAAAATGAGCCGGAATAACCCACGCTGTAAATGGAAAACCATACCCGTTTAATTAGAAAACAATGAATTACAGTACCTAGAAAGAGATATCCGCAACAGACTTCGTTCACCCACTGCGCACAGTTCGTTCGTTTAGCATACACTGCCCGTTGGTCTACGTCGTCGTCGCAAACACATCGCTATTTTGCAGTTGCCTGCGTAGGACCACACTGCAATGCCGACACAAACACGTACACAGGAATACAGCGTCCACACCTCGGTGTTCTCCGCACACGCGGAGTGGAGATACAAGCACATGGTCACTCGCAAACGCACGTACACTGCCGAGACTCCGGGAAACTACGTTGACGAGACATGCCAGCGCACACCCCGTACGACCAGTCCGACCCCTGCGAATGACCCCCTTGCTCCCCTCCTTTTTCACTGTCCCGTGCAGCTGTGCGCCTGCTTACAAAAGAAAACACATAAAAAATGCGTTTAGCCTCGGTCCCATGTCACTCACTTACTCGGAGCGAAAGACGCGCTTGGAAATGCTGCGTGCTTCTAAATGAAGGCCTTGATCCGTGACGTCACCAGGTCACGTGACCTAAAACCTAGGGACAGATAATTCTGGGGAATTTTCACGCTTGCACGGCTAGGGAGCCAGCATGACTGCGTCTGCCTGTCATGTAGGCTCCCTGGGTACGGCGAGTTCGAATCGTCGAGGTCGTCGTGGTTCGGATGGTGCCAGCCGCGTGATCTTCAGCGTGGTTCGGTTGTTGGATGGCTCGACGGTATCCTTCGACGATGGACGGATCTCTCGCTGGTTGTGCCAGAGCGAATGGACGTTCATCGTATAGACGAAACGCTGAAGGGCAAACACCTGCGCCTAACTCTCAACTGGGAGTTGACTTCGGCGCTTGTGTTTGTATCTTTTCTTTCCGTGTTTCGCCTTACTTTCGTGGCGCCGTTTCACAATAATGAACCCGGTGATCTGTCCAGTACGTGACACCGCCTTTGGCGGCCACGACGCTGCACCAAGCCTCACCTCTTCGCAGCGGGCCTTGCCGACGTGCTGCGCTCCCCACTCGCCAGCACAGTACATTGAGCCAGTGAACTGACCGGCGGGACTAGCGACCTTGTGCTTTACCTCTGCAGAAATCAAGCCCTCTCAGCGACCTCTGTTCCGGTGCGTCCAAATGCTAGCAAAGCCAGAACGTACGTATACGTCGATCACCCAACGCTACCTCGGCGACCGTTCGAGATGCAGCAAATTCGTGATGCATCATTCGTGCTGTTGTTTACTACATACACAAAAGTACACGCCTCGCCGCGCTACTAGCAGGAACGTCCCGCGTTGTGTTCCGCCTGTGATGCGGGCTTGTCCCCGATAAGCACCCAGCTCCAACTATTCTACAAGCACTGCACGCCGCACCGGAGCTGCACAATACTGGCCGAACCGCACATCAGCGCCACCCTCTACCTGCGTACATCTCGGCCCTACCACCGGCGCAGTCAGGATTTGCAGGCGATTCTGGAATGAGGCGCCAGAGGAATTCATATGCGACCTAAGGTGTTGCAACCCAGAAGCCAAAATCATAGCATCCCAATCCATGGGGAAAGTAGCTTCTACCCTGATAACGTTTACCTCTGGTCCTATGCGCCCCAAACATAAAACACATGTCTGTGATACAGTGATGCACCAAGTGCAAGGGCAGCCGTCATGCCTGTACTGATTTCCAGAAACCAGCTCACATGTACGATGTGTGCCTTCTCCCAAAAACTGGTTGGTTATTGGCAATGTGGTGAGAAGCATAGAATACAATGGGTCCTTTGTATGCCAATGTGCACTCTTTTTCGTGGGGATCATCTTACTGGCACAGGCTCGTGCAAAACTAGGCCACACCAACCTCCACAACATACATCGCTGAAACCGAGGCCAGCAGTGCCCACGGCCAAGGACTTTCCACCCCTAGTGCCCCATCAAGATCACCAGCGAGCCTGGACCAAAGCCACAAGTGCACCCCAAATGTCACTGAGCAAAGAAGAGGTAGCATCCTTGTGGGAAGGGGTAAACCAACTAAGGGCAACCATCAACTCTATATCTCCCCCCACCCCTCCAGCCTTCTGTTATTTCATTCCCTCTATCACACCCAGCTTTCCAGAGCATCTCGTCAAAAGCAATGCAGGCCATAGAATACTCCAGACACGAAATCCAAGTTCAAAGATTTTGCAGAATGGCTACTCGGACTCAAAAGCACATAGAAACCGGCATTGCTAAGCTTGTAAAAATGACCATCAGTCAAAAGTAACCACAGCTCTTATGCAAAAACTTCCTCAAACAATTGCTAAAGCGTCTTCACTTGCTGTACTTGGCATTATTACCAACTACTCCCATCCTTTACCCCCCTACCTTTCAGCGATGCCCATCTGGCAGCCAATAATCTCCTATTGCACATTCTACAATGGACCTGCAGGGTGTTTCATTGCAAACAAAACGCTCTGCAGCAGCTACTCTGCTTGCTCCACACCTCCTGATATAATTGCACTCTAGGATGCTGGCAGAAATGTATTGGCACCAGGATTATCTGACACCACTCCAAACCATAGTGTGGCTAGCTACGTTCAGCGATCTGTGCTGTACACTTTTTGTGTAGCGAACTCTCTGCTAGTTCACCCTAGGCTTGATTCCATGAACTCAGAAGTCCCATACCCTCTTCATCTTAAACTGCCCTCCCCTTCCGAAGGCACCTGGTCTCAGAATCGATTGCTGTAATTTAAGCTGGCTCCATTTGCGCAGAGCTCTCTGTGCTTTAATTCGCACATGTGGATAGGGGCTATATGAGCACCAACAAAAGAGGGTTGGACTTGTACATCTTTCTGATTCAGGGCCTATCAAAATGTAGTGATTTCAGCATCATACTCCTGCTGCAGCACATCCCTATCACCCCCTTCATGATTTATCTGTGTAACACTCTCATACCATAAATCCCCACCCTCTGCATTCTTGGCCTGTGCCTACAGGACACGGTGAAAAAACAACATAACCCTGAAAGCATTAAACAGTCAGAATTTTTGCTGGGCTAGGTGGTATGCATTCATATTAGCTTTAAGGTGCCGAAAGACACGAAGCACAAGCAAGTACAGAGGGCAGAGCACCTCTGTCGTGTGTACTCGCTTGTGCTTCTTGTCTTTGGGCACCTTAAAGCTAATATGAAATTAGGACAGTCTTCGTATGGTGTCATACGTCGTAGAAGATTCTCACACTCACGTGCATGTTTAAAGAAAAAAGACAGCCTCAAGGTGCTACATGCCTTTGTGCCTAGTCACATTCTCTATGGCTCTCCTTACCGGAACCTCCTCTGCACAGAAAAAGTTAAGACCAACACGTTAACCCGCATGGCTACCAAAGCGGCTGTTAACCTCCTGAAGAATACTAGCATGAAGGGGCTCTAAAAATCAGGAATCGTGAACACTATACATGGCCTCATTTGTGTATTTCGACAGTTGCGGTAATTTTGCCTGGGTGCTATGGACTCGCTCGGAATTTGTATACCCGCACATGCTGCAGTCAATCTCACTCCCTGGTGCCATGTACATGGCACGCTTATGATCAGTGCCCTCCCCAAGCACATCCACCCAGAATACCACCAGCGCTGCCTCATCGCGCCAGCAGTAGCTCTCCATAAGGAATATGGCACATTGGAGGACGTTCTCTGGGTCCGTGTGTGGTACAGACTGTTCGGTAGCTGTATCTTACCATCCATTAAATTCCCAGCCTAAGCACTTCTTAGATCCCCCTGTACCTTGGAGGAAGCAGAGTAAGCTTCTATATCCTTGGCCATCGCCCAGACCTGTGCCACATACATGATTAGAGATTGCAAAACAGCTGTTCCCAATTTCGCCGTCAGTCGCATAACGCTTATGCATGGCATATATTGATAATATGCACCATAAATTTCGACAGACATATTGAAATTGTATGGGTGGCGACTCACTCTTTCAATCCCAAAACTGAGGCTACTAATAACAGCCCGAGTACCTCTTATTTGGACAAATGGCAACCATAGCCGAGATTTCTCAAAAGAGCGGGCACACATTTTTGCTGAGCTGACCCAACAAGCACACCTTTCCCATCATGTCTACGTACCTCATGACCTGAGCTTTCCCAGTCCCATCAAATCATTTGGAGGTGACTTCATACCCAAGCTTTTCCTACCCTTAAGATCCTGTCCCACTTCCGTCCCATTTCTCCCGAGTGCAGTCTTTGGAGACCACCCGCTGCCTTTTAACTACACGCTGTCTGGCTGCCATGCCTATTGTTGCCGGCAATAACAGCCTACCACCGGAACACGGGAGAAGTAGGAGGCCCTTCTTGCATCGCAAGAGCCGGACATACAACTTCGCTGTGTGAACCACAGTGCCATGGCCCTGTGTTGTCTAGACACTTATGCGTAAAGTGAAGGCTGCGCGGTGGCTCATGTCCTTTCAAACTCGTCTATTCAATAAAGTTTTTAGCCTCCGTTCATTTGCAAGACAGCGTGCTGCAACAGTGTGTGTTCTGGATTTGGTGAACTTTATAAAGTAGTTGAACGGTCAGCCCTGACAGCATAAAATCCACTTTCCGTGGTTCACATCTTGAGAATGTCGTGGCCTAGACGACCGAAATATGCAAGTGGCACCAGCGTTTATGCAAAAAACAAAGCATATATAGGCAGGCTTTCTGCCATGACTTCTCTGTGTATGCTGTTGCGATTGAAACGGCGCAACGGCACATATAACGAACTCCAAGCAAGGTACTTGGCTGTGAAGCCTCCGAGCCAGCGTGTTTCAACTCGCTCGTCGTTTGTGGCGATTGTGCATGTGTACTGTGTATGTGCAGGGTAGACGTGAGCCCTTCTCTCCTCCTTCAGAAGCTCGTCCCACCCCGCTGCCGACGACCTGCAAGGTGCCAGTGCGTCTGCTGTACCAATGACAGGTCCCAACAAGAGATCATCGTGAAGAACACTGGGGACGTTTTACGAAAGGGTATAAAAGGGGAGAGAGAACGCGCTGCCCAGTCAGTTGCTCTCGGCAACCCCTTTGCTCCAGTACGTTGCTGTGCACACATTTGTAATGTTCCTCTGAGCGCCTCGCTCACCAGTACAAATGTATTAAACGTTTGTTGTCGGTTATCTACGTCGCCTCGTCTTCCCTGCTGGCCCTCCTCAATGGTAAACCTGGTTTGAGCTCCATGCAGGTGTTGTTAAAGGTTTGCCACACCACGCTGCCGTAACAATGCCTCTATATGCCTTGTGCATGTTAGTATCAAGGGTGGAGGTGCTGTGGTCTGCTGCTCTTGCAACTGTATAATGATCCAGTCCCCTTATTTAGAGCCTTGCCTCTGTCAAATGAACAGGTCACATTATGTGAGGCACAATGAGGCAGTTACAATAAGCTTCCCTTGCCATGTTGAAGGGTTTGTAGACTGCAAGTACAGTGTACAAATTTTGTTGGATGTGTAAGAACACGTGCAGATGCGAGTTTTAGGGGCGAAGCTCCTTAGGGCGTGGGTCTGTACATCTCATGGGGTTTGTTGTTCGTGATGTACGTAACCTCTGGTTTAGTTCTTGCAGTACTCACTAGATGGCGGTACTTGTAGTTGATGATGATTGTAGTTGATAAATTTAAAACTTGATAAATTTAAAACTAGATGGCCAACACAGCATATCCACGGGGTGAATGATTACGAGAGGGGGAGCTCGACGACAGTCGTCGAGCTCCCCCTCTCTCTCCTCTCTCGCCCCCACTCTCTCCCCCTCTCCCTCACAACCGTTCAACGGTCCCCCCCTCTCTCGCCTCGCGATGCCGACGCAGGCAGCGTCTGCTAGCGAGTTTCTTGTTTCCCATATATATGGCACTGTATTTTGACCTCCAAGGTAGTGCCTGTGTGCGATTTCTCCTGTGTGTGATTAAACAATGAAAATTCACAGCGTACATGTAAAATTAAAGCGAGCTGCAAGTCACCATAACTCTCATCGACCCTTTAGTATAAACGCGCACGATCTCAAGTCGTTGATGATGTACTGGGCAGTTCACGGTTTACCGATGAACCTACGCAGCTTCGCACAAACGCATCATCATCATCATCAGCTACCTTCTTCCTGAAGCCATGCACTACGCCACGAAGCGCACATGGAAACATGCACCACGATGACACTAAATACCCAACATTAACGAAAGACTGCCCGTTTCTAACGATGATGATGATGATGCGTTTGTGCTAGTGCGTTACGGCGCGTGTAAGAAGCTGGTGTAAGACGCTGTGGCCTCTCCGCCTTATACACTTTCAGTAGTCATGTTGTAGTGCCTAGATTTCTAGGCAATGTAGTCATGTGATGGCGTCGGCAAACGTGGTGCGCGTTCCGGCCTGTGTAAGGGGCTGCGTAAGACGCTGTGGCCTCTCCCCCTTACTAGAGTGTACTGCGTTTGTGCTAGCGTCCCCTTAAACGCGAGATCCCAGCGTTCGAATACAGTGTTTCTCACCTCTTTACATGATGATCGACTGGGCGAATTACACGGAAGATTCACGGTTTACCAATGAGTCACTCCGGAGCTTCGCCCACTCATCATCATTCACCCCGTAGATATGCTGTGATTTTTTTACATTCAACAGACTACACATGTCCAAAATTACTTAGCGGAGTAAAGAACACTGCATGTGGATTGTGAAAACCAGTAGCCATTCAGTTACCTTTTTATTTCTGCACAGCAAATTGAGTAACATTGAGCTTCTTTCAACGGTTCTTTAGATGTGACTATGTGCTTAATTAATATTACAGAGCTGCTCTGTAAAACAGCTGAAACAACCAAGTAGGCTACAAAAAAGGCTCTCACTTGTCGGTGATTTTGTCATTTCGGTTTATAATGTAATATTGGTCATTCTTTTTACTTATCAGGAGCTCAGGAAAAAAAAGTGGTCTAGAATGGCAAGGCTAAAGGCAGAATGCCTGCGTGACATAACCCTTATAGTACATAGGATGATCATGCAGAATAGATTGTAGCTTCTTATACACCACCTTGGTAAAAGCAGTTTGAACGAAAGCATAAATGTTTACCAGCAGAATAAGAAACTGTCTTCAGAAATAATTACACACAATACACACAAGACGTACAATGTAGAACCTGGTAGTCAAGGTCTGTATCACGAATACGAAGGCAGTACGTTCTCGTAGCCTTTTTTTAAACAGTTCAGTGACCGAGAGACTTGGTGATCACGTTCGGATGTGAATTCAGGGAGCATGAGATTAAATATTGCGAGTCATTTTGTGCAGTAGGTGGTCCTGCAAAAGGGAAACTCTAAGGTGGAAATTTTACTGAGTGGAACTTAAAAGGCAGTTCTGATAAACACATTGAGCACCTTTCACAACGGCATCTTTTGAAATTAACTGTGTAAGATGCAGTTAATTTTTAAAACTGTTTTTCCGGCAAGAATGTGTGGTATGATTGCGGTGCCCTAGGTTTTAAATGTGACCAACCACTTGCTCTCATAAACTTGGAAGACGATTAAGATAGGACTGGCATGTGTTACCTCATAACATACTATGGCTTCCTGACAAACAAGTTTACCTGTGAGAGTCAGCACATGCTTTCCATTCTCAAATTGTAAATTCGTGCCACAGCCAAGCCACACTGCAGGAAAGCCAGTCATGGAAATTATGCTACAATTGCTCCTATCTGCTGCATTTCATTTATTAGAGCTGCAACATCCATACTGCAAAGTGCACAGAAGGGCTTTTGTTGGAAGCAACTCTTAAAGTCGCAACTGGGGGCCATTTGGTCAGTGCAAGATAGCAGTTATGTGAAAACAGCTGTTTTGTATCGTGCCTTTCTAAAAAATAAATGGTCATCAAGCTGATCAGGTTGAGTGCACACCTGCACATTATGCAGGTTGAAGTTCTGTAGATGCTGCTGTGTACAACTGTGTGTTTGGGCACTTTCACATTTTTCTCTCTGCTCTGTATCCACAGCTATTACATACGGCTTCCAAAAGTTCCATCTCTGCATTCACGTAGGTGGCATGCCCTTTGTGGGAGTAGAGATTTGCGGCGCCCATTGTCATGGCCACCACATTTTCTACTTTGTGACTACGTGTTTAGTAAAGGTTCAAAGAATCAACCAACACCTTGTACTGCACTTGCCATTATGTATTCGTCGAACAGGAACCTTCCAATCCGGTTTTACCATATAGCATGCAGGACTTCAAGGGCCCCTCACCAGTTCTGGCCATTTTGAGCTGACAAATGCACTGTGTACATTGTGTGCTCACGATCATGCCTGCCAAGATCTGCATTGCTATGCACCGCTGAAGGTGCTTGAATTTCAAACTGAGCGTCGCTTCCTCTCTTCTCATATGCATCATGCGCTAAGAGGAGAGGATGATGCTGTGCACTGCCACGTGTCGCTGCGTGACCGCAGAACACCTCTGCACCGCTAGAAACCATGCTGGCAGCCTGAACCATGAATTTACCTATCAGGAAGCAGCAGTCCTTGGAGAGGACAACACTTCGCGCTTTTTGCCTTATTTTTTTGTCTTTTTCTTCTCCTCGATACTCGGAGCACATGGCTGCCAATGCTTTCTACGTGATAGCTTTGCGCTGGGGACACTGAACTAATTTGTTGCAGTGCTCGGAGAAAGTTGGACGCTGTTTGAAGTGTTGATTCAGCTAGGTCTTTCTGTGATCACCCAGTGCGCCCCACTAGCACAAAGTGCACTGGCCACCACGTGGTCCGAGTACCGTATTTCATTTGCTAAGCACTATACCTGCAACTGGTTCACATTAGATGTAAAACATTTGCTCACCCTGCTTAAATTTAATTTCTTTGGAAAGCTACACACCACCACCCATGTGACATATGATGGCCTTTAGTCCTCGCAGCACTATTTTAAGTTGTCCCATAATGTGTGCATGTGATCTAGTGGAATGTCACAAATGCAGGGATTTATACACCCCCCTCCCCCCCCCCCCCCCGAAAATTCTTCCGTTAAATCAAAATTCTAAATTAACCCTTGAACCACTGTCTGCCATAAATAATTTATTTCGCAGTTTCAGAAAAGCCAGCAGGCCAATGGATCATTGTGAAAATGCAGGAACCTTATTTCTGTCCGATATTTTGTTATCACTGCAGCAATGTTCTCTTGTGCTGCAGATGAGATGGGTCTTTTTCTTCAGTCCTTTTCTGGAGTTTTCTCTCTTGAGTAATGTTGATCTCTCTGCCAAGTGGGAAAGCTCCTTGTAATTATGGCACTTCTGCAGGAAAAAGAAGGTGTAAGATGTAACTGGGCAACCATAATTGCTTGAGAAAACATTGTGTATTTAATCACAAAAAGCACCAGTGCTGTTGTGCAGTAAATGTAAAATGCTACCATTATTTAGACCTTCTCACTGCAGAAGCCACCTACTGGTCTCTGAATGCTGAAACAATGCCTGAGGCATGCGAGAATATCAGGGCAATGATTACGTCCACTGTACAGGCCACTACATGAACATGATTCTCAGCAGTTGCCACTGATTGGCGTGCCCATCAAAGTTCCATTTCTTCAAGGGACAAAATATAAATGACATCACAATGGTCATTGTAACTTGGTTTGAGTGTAAAAGAAGTAACATGTTTGCATGCTCAAGGAAACCCTTGACAGGGGACAGCCCTCTTGTGTGAAAAGGTGTGTATGCGGGGGTGCTTGTGTACATGTATAACGAGAGGGAAATTGATCAAGGGCTTGTTTGTTTGATACAACGTAATGAATCCCATTCGCAGTGAGGCCAAGGAAGGCATAGGGCAAATTATATGTAGTCTTTAGCTGTAGTGTAGTAATTGCATGTAAATGAAAGGTGAAGTCTTGCTTCTCTCTTTAACTACAACGCCGTAGCACTCCCGAGAATTCAGCAACTGCTTTCAACATACTGCAACGCAGGCTCTGACGCCGATCAATGAACACAGAATTTATGATCACAGTGCTTCCGCGAGTGGGAGCTAGGTTGCTATGCATCCTTTTCCCACTTCTTGGTTTACGGCCTCCTCCCCCCACCCTCCCTCTTTTTATCTCCTTGAGACAACCACCTTGCCGCGGTAGAGAGAGAAAAAAAGGGAAAGGTAAAGACGCGCACTGTCAAAACCAAGCATGATGGCGGGAGGAATATGGCGGAAACAGACGCGACGCAGTCGAGACAATTAGCCATGCCTTCCTGGTATTTAAAATCAGCGAAAGTGCTGCATCGTAGACATGTTGAAATTCATCGCATCACAATTCGTGAGAGGGCGCAGCAGGAATCTGTTCTTAAACACATCGGCAACCCAGATGACTTGGCCATGCTTTTGTAGTTAGACCAAGGGATCCCGAGTTCGAATCCTCAAGTGCAAATGTTTTTTTTCTGTATCTTTTGTCTTTTCTCTACACTCCTGAGGTATCTTCTTTCGTTTCCCCTGCTTCCCTTCAACAATTATACCCTCGCCTGATTTAACCACACACTGCACCACCTCCCCTGACGGCGCATTTGGACAAATGATGCATACGGGCTCCCACCGCCATCATGGCTCATCTGCGTAACTCACCTGAGCACCAGAACAGGAACTGGCCTCCCTAATGCAACACCATGACCCTCCCAAGTGATCGAACCAACCAAACTTTGGACTTACGACGGCATCAACGGAGCTTCTAGTCGCGGATGCGACCACATGGGTATGGGAACAAAGGACTCGGAAGCCTCTGGAGTCGGACAAGCTGTCATTGGAAATTAAACGTAGCAACTCTTAACACGTGAACTCTTTCAAGCGAAGCCAGACTAGCTGAACTACTAGAAGAATTAAAGGGCATTAATTGGGATATCATTGGCCTTAGCGAGGTTAGGAAACCAGGAAAAGGATACTTATAGCTTAATGAAGGGCATGTTTTCTGCTACAGAGGACTGCCAGAGATGCACGAGTATGACGTAGCATTCCTTATACACAAAGACATGGCGGGTAACATTGAAGAATTCTATAGGATCAATGAAAGGGTAGCAGGTGTCGTGATAAAATTAAATAGGCGATACAAACTAAAACCAGTACAAGGTTACACACCAATGACCAGCCACAATGACGAGGCAGTAGAAACAGCAATGAACAAGGTACACACCCAATATACAATTGTTATGGGGGACTTCAATGCGAAATTAGGAAAGAAACTAAGAGAACAGGCAGTCGGGAACTACGGAGAAGGAGATAGGAATAGCAGAGGAGAGATTCTAGTGGAGTTCGCAGAAAGAAATCACCTCCGTGTAATGAATACTTTCTTTAAGAAACGCAAGAAAAGGAAGTGGACGTGAAAAAGCCGCAACAGAGAAACGAAAAACAAAATAGCCTTCATAATGTGCAGTGATCCAGGCATAGTACAAGACATGGAAGTAGTTAATAATGTAGAAATTTGTCACCACAGAATAGTAAGGGCGAAGATAACCCTCAATCTAAAGTGAGCAAGGACAAAGTTCATCACGCGGAAACAGGCCAACCTCGATGGTGTCAGGGTGAAAACAGAAGAATTTAGAATTGCCCTTAAGAACAAGTATGAGGCTCTAGGACAGGAAGAAGATGGGGACATAGAGAAGATGAGCGAGGACATTACTAAGCTGATCACCAAAGCAGAAATTGAAGTTGGGGGCAAAGCACTGAGACAAGATGTGAATAAGCTCTCTGAATCTACTAAAAATGTAATCAAACAATGCCAACAAATGAGAATAACTAAAGAGACAAGATAGAATTTGCCGAGCTGTCTAAGCTCATCAATAATAGTAAAGTCAGGGACATACGTAACCACGACGTGAAAGAAATAGAAGTAGCTGTCAGAAAAGGAGTCGGCATCAAAACAACTAAAAGGAAGCTTTGCGCGGGAAAGAATATTTGCTAACTTCAGTGATATAGCCAAGGTGGCTGAGGATTTCTGTTCCAAACTATACAGCTCAAATACGAGTCGCCCCACCATGAGAGTATTAAATGTCGAGCAGGACTCTAAAATTCCATGCGTCACTGCGGACGAGGTCAGGAAAGCAATTCAGGGCATGTCCCGCGAAAAAGCTGCTGGAGAAGACGGCATAACCGCTGACTTGATCAAAGGTGGAGGAGACCTCCTAACTAGAAAGCTTGCGACACTGTACACACTATGCCCCAAAACTTCAAGTGTGTCAGTCAGCTGGACAAATGCAAACATTTCCTATTACATAAGAAGGGAGATGTTAGACTTGAGAAACTACAGGTCGATCAGTCTACTCTCAGAACTTTAGAAAATATTCACAAAGGTTTTCTCAAACAGAATAAGGGCCACACTTGAATTTAATCAGTCAAGAGAGCAAGCAGGATTTAGAAAAGGACACTCCACCATAGACCACCTACATGCAAGCAATCAAGTAATCGAGAAATCCGCTGAATACAACAAACCCTTCTATACGGCTTTCGACTCGGTAGCGATACCAGCACTTCTGGCAGCATTATACCATCAAGGAATATGTGATAGCTAGGTAAACACAAGAGCCAACATCTGCAAAGATTCTACAGCCACCCTATTCCTCCTTAGGAAAAGCAGGAAAATCCCAATACAGAAAGGTGTCAGACAAGGAGATAAAATCTCCAGTGCTATTTACTGCATGTTTGGAAGAAATCTTCAAAAGATTAGACTGGGACGAGAAAGGGCTAAGGATTAACGGTGATTATGTGAGTAACTTATGATTTGCAGACGGCATAGTACTCTTTAGCAATGATGGCGACGAACTACAAAAGATGATTGAAGACTTAAACCAAGAAAGCGTTAAGGTAGGATTAAGGATGAACATGCAGAAAACGAAGATAATGCTAAATGGCACGGCGAAAAGATGTGTCTTCACGACCGAAAACCAGGCATCAGAAGTCATAGAAGAACACTACCTATATCTAGAACAGCTACTGACAGGAGCACCCGCCCATGTAAGCACCCGCCCATGTTTGTTTTGCCTTGCCTCAGACAGCGCCCCGTCTATGTTGAATCGGCCGCATGCGGCTGGCATTGATGAAATGGAGGCAGCGCTGCGTGAGATATGGACGCCATCTGGCCATGATATCGGGAAACGCAAGAAGCTTGCATAGTACGCAGAGCTACTGGTAGGTGGCAGCACCGTGTCGTTTTACCGAATCGTAGGAAATGTCCGCTTTTTCGTTCATACGCATCGCATTCTTAGCGCATCATAACAAGCACTTTCTTTAGAATTACGCATCTATGTATTTTCTACTAAAGGAACACACCATCTAATACTTACGTATTGATGTTGCGCCTCAGATATGCGTGATATTTGCTTTTTGGTCGACTGTGCTCTGCACAAGTATGAGCGCAGCCACCAGTTCAAGATGGGTGGCCGTTGAGGAAGGGGTTAAACTTTCACCATTCTACTGAATCGAAAAGCAGCACACACTCACGCACGCACGCACGCACGCACCGCACACGCACACGCGCACGCACACGCACGCACGCACGCACGCACGCACGCACACACACACACACGCACGCACGCACGCACGCACGCACACAAACCAGGCAGCACAGGTGCTCGGGCCAATATTGTTTCTTTGTTGGCTTAAGGAGGTCCAATGAAGGCCCTGTGATACCACTCATAAGCCAGCATTGGAAATTCCATCTATTAAGGCCGAAGGCAAAAGGGGGCCATAGCTGCCACTCAGCATATATTATTGGTGCATCCAGTGCACAAGGATGGTAATGATGGGTCAGTTTCTACATAGTCTTATTAATATTGGTTATGTAATGGCGGCAGGCTGTATATATTCTGTATATATTGTCCAAACAATCTCACTGCATAGCCAATGCTGGGCTTCCAATGTTCTGTGTCGGACAATATTGTCCGCACACAAGAGTTGTAGCATCAATGTTGGTAACATTTGCAAGTACACATGATATATCGGGAGGCAGGTACACATGGTGGCAAGTACACGATTGTTTTCCTGTTTTACCAATATGAAGGGACCACTAGCTCGACTCGGTGCCGCAAATGAGTTCAGAATGGTCATTGTGTATGTATTCAGTGCAGCAGGAAAAATTATCTCTATAATTTACGTAATTGTTTATTTGTGCGAGTTCTAGCTAAGTGTGTGTGAAGTAGACTAGAACTTGCACATTGGAAGTTGAGCAAACTACATCTACAACGCCATCATATGGTCCAAAATGCCCAGCAGCATGTTAGTGGCTTCCGAGCCCACGTGCAGCAGCATGTTAGTGGCTTCCGAGCCCACGTGCATAGCATAGCAGGTCACTTTATCTGTTGTCATTGCAATATTTCCAAAATAATAGAAGTAGTCTGTGTGTACTGTCCAGACATTCTGTTTCTTCAATACAGGACAGCCAATTGTGCTTGCGAGACAATATTGTCCAGACGTAAATACTGTGGCGCCTATGTTCACATTGGGAAGTTCAGTTCAGTTTATTATTCCTTGAAAGTACAAAGTTCATTGTAATAGTATACAGACGAGGGTCCCAAAGTCTAGCGACTGCAGTGGGACCCTCGATTAACAATAACATAAAGAATTAATATAAAAGCAAGCAACATTACAAACGCAAGAGGAATTGAACACTGAAGGTACAGAAAGCAACAACGAGTAAACAAAAAGAATCATCAAAGAGAATCAAACGCAAAAGTACAGAGTAATCAATTACATAGGCACGTCATAGAAGAAAAAACCCAAATTTACAAAAATTATTCAAATTGCATACACACATTTACATCAGAATTAGTTTTTATACATGATAAAGTTTTTAAGTTCTTTTTTCAATGCATGCAATGATGATGATGATTTTATTGTGTAAGGCAAGTTATTCCATAGTTTAATGACCGTAAAGGAAGATGTCATTTTGCCGTAGTTTGTGTTACATTTAGGTAGAAGGAAGTTATGATTGTGGGCGAACCTAGTGCTATTGGTATTAGTGAGTAATCTAGAATCGATTAAATTAAATGCAAGCTGATTGTTAAGTTGTTTAAATAGCATTATGATTAAGTGAAAATTAAACAAGCCAGACACGGTAAGAATACAGTTAGCTCGAGGAGTGGGGTAGCATTAGAAATGAATGAACTGTTGGTAATAATGCGAATGGCCTGATTCTGAATGTGCTGTATAGACGAAAGATGAGTGTTATATGTATTTCCCCATGATGTAATGCCATATATGATGTGACTATGTATGAAAGCAAAGTATAAAGACAATAAGGCATCAAGCGAAAAAAATGGTCGAGATTTTATGAGTGATCTTATGCCAAATGCTGTTTTTTGTTTAACATAGAGAATATGATTAGTAAACTTCAAATAAGGGTCTAATTTTATGCCCAGAAAACACACACAGTCAGATGCAGGAATGAGATGATGGTCAATGGACACTTGTGGAGTGAAAGTTAGCATTTTTTGAGAAGTTTTAAAAACCATGAACTGAGTTTTAAGTGGGTTTAGAATTAAGTTGTTTAAACGACACCATTTAACAACATTAGTCAGTTCCTTGTTCAACATACTGATCAGAGTAGTTAATGATTTATGTGAGATCGAAATAGTCGTATCATCAGCGTAAAGAATAACTTTAGAATCATCAAGGTAGTCAGGCAAATCATTAATATAGATACAAAACAGTAGGGGCCCAAGAATAGAACCCTGTGGTACCCCTTGGTTAATTATTTTAACATTGGAGTTAACACCCCCTATGCACACTGATTGTTCCCGATCAAGCAGGTAATTTTTGATGAAGGTTAAGGATGGACCAGTGATACCCAAGGATTCTAATTTGCTAAATAAAATATTATGACTAATGGTATCAAAGGCTTTCGTGAAATCAAGAAATACAGAGCCTGTGAAATTACCGTTGTCGATGGAGGATTTTAAGAAATCGGTTAAAGTTACTAATGCTAGACTCGTAGAGCTACCAGCACGGAAACCGAATTGACAAGGCTTTAACAATTTAAATTTGTTGAGGTACTTGTTCAAACGTGTCAAAAATAATTTTTCAATAAGTTTGCTGATGGAAGACAAAATAGAAATAGGGCGATAGTTACGGACATCTGTGGTATCACCTTTTTTGTGTACTGGGATTAACTTAGCTTTCTTTAATGAGCTCGGGAATATACCACGTTTAAAAATGGCATTAATTATATTACTTAATACCTCTGAAACATCTGAAGCAGCAAGCTTTAAATGAAACGCCGATATATTGTCTAGTCCAGCGCTACAGTTTCTTAGACTAAGGATTGTATAATAGACTTCATTAGTGGTGACAGGAAAAAGGAAGAACGAATGAGTACAGCGGGTAAGAGTGTACGAAGATACTACGGGTCTATCATTGTATATTTCATAGAAGTACATGACATATTAGAAGCAATGACCTCTTTTTCATTTGAAACAACGTTAATATATATGTACGTACCGTGTGCACTCGCATAATTAGCGCCCACGCGTAATTTCTGCACTCCCAACTTTATGTACGGTTTACGCAAAAATATTACTTGCATGCTCTCCCCATGACACCCAGTGCCACGTGGCGCAGGCTAGTGTTGTCCTTTTTCAGTACTGAGTGTTCGGTATCCCAGGCTTCGCCATAGCCGGTCGCATTTTGATTGTTTAATAGCGACATATTGGCGATTCCTATAAAACATATTCAACATAGTGTTTGCCGATTAACTGAGAACCGTGCCACCACGATAATTTCTCCACTTGAATACGAGTAGCTCTTGATACTGGAGTTCAGAGATGCTGCTGACAGCACCAGTGACGACGATTCCGAGTCGCACATCCGCTAATGCTTGAATGCAGCCCACGAATGCATTTGGCTGTTAAGGTACGCGTTCTGTTGAGTGAAAGCTACATTCGTTTTTGTGACACGTTTAATTTGATGCATCTCAGATCAGCACGCGTAAAGATTCCTTACGCGATATTCCGAAAGTATTTGCGAAATTCGCATGTAATTTACGCACCTTTTGGAACTCCTAGATGCATGGAGAAAAAAAAACACGAATTACGTGGTATGCGCGAGAAAGCACGGTATAAGTTATGCATGAGCAAATACGGTATATGCAAAACGTGGGAATGTAAAGAAAAGCCTTTGTTGTCTGTCTACCTGGAGTAGCTGCACAGGAGCCCGCCGAACATGGAAGCGTACCACGGCAGGGGGGGGGGGGGCGGAAGGGGGGAGCTGCGTTGGCGGCACTAATCCGTTTTGCTTCGCATACCTGTTTGACATGTTTTCTTGCAGTGAGCTGGGGGTGAGGCAGGCGAAGCGGTTTTCACTCTGCAGAGGTTTTTCGGACGCACAGGTTGTGTCGCACGGGCATTGTGTATCAGCTGAAACTGGCGAGTTTACGAAGTCAGAACGCCAGTTATGTTTTCCGTGTTCGTTTTCTCCTTGATGTGGATTGAAGTCCCGTCAAGAAGATGATCGACGTCGATGAAGCAGGAGGCAGGTTGGAGGTAATGAACTTGAAGGTATATTGCAGCAAAATATTTACAGTCATATGTACATCTTGCCGAAGCACACTGATGATAACACAGACATCAACAGCGTCTTACTCTTCTACTTAACTTTTCTTAAGTTAGAGCCTAGAACACTGTTACTACATACAACGAACTTAGTCTCACTGTTCGACCACCGAGTGGTTACGGCCCAGACAGAAGTTGCATCGTACGGAGTCTTACTGATCGATCAGTTAAATGATTGCAGCCTAGACTGAAGGGAAACGAATCCCGTCCAGTCTTTAGTACCTTGCGGTAACAAAGAAAAAGGGGAGGTGGCCACTGCTAGTCCGCCTCAACCTTCTGTTATCCAATCTGTTTACCCTCAGATTAAGCCACTCCCTAGTGGGCTGTCCCTAATCTCGACAGCAGCGTCCTTGCAGTTTAAACAGGCATTTTGGGATTCTTTCCCATCATGGCTCTCCCTCTCCTTATCCCACGCTCTCAGATATTCTCACAGTCGAAATATCGGTATCGTAGCAGCCCTGCGGCATTCGCGCTATCTCCCACGCTCATCCAGTCGAACCCTGTCGTAAAGTGGGTTCCGGGAAACACTGCGTGTCTTCGCCTTTCCCGCAGTTCGGACCGTGCATTGCTGCGACTCAACCCTTCGTTCCAGTCGGCGCGCCGAAAGCGCATGCCGGTCGTTAAAGAATTGGTTGGGCCAAGCGCATTGTCGCTTCGAGCGACGGCGCACTTCTCATGCATTCTCCTCCTACACGTCCGAGCTGCTCTTCCCCGAAATGGCCACTGAGAAGACAAGCACGGTCGCGCAGCCGCAACCCCCCGAGAGACTGCGGGGAGCATGACATGTTTGCCCGCCTCATCTTCCCACGCGTTGGCCGATCTTCCTCCAGCCGGGTTCAGCGAAAGGGAAGGGTCTCGTACCAGGAGCCCCTGGGGGCCAGCGTGGGAGAGACCAGCCGCTCAATGGAAGCCGTTTGCTTTCCATTGATAATTGCTGTCAAAGACCATGCAGAGAGAGAGCCGAGAAAGAAGCTTCATATAGCCTACGGTGCTACGCCGTCCCTTCTGTGCGATCGCCTTATGAGCGGCAACATAACACGTCCCCCCTAAAGAGTACGCTGGGCTGTTCTACGCTCAGTGGTACGATAAATCACTGCCGCGATTAGGTCACTGGACTTTCTAATCATACAACAGTATACACAAACATCAAACACAATTGCGAGACAACACGACAGGAGAATACAAGAAACGAAAACAAATACATGCTAAACGATCAAGCACACCATTGCTGCTTCAAGCAGTAACATCACTAGTGTCTGTTTCTTGGATTGTCAATCACGCAGTCCACAATATACAGCAGCGAGTGGGCAGGAACATTCACGTCCCCCCCTCAGTTGGCATGGCACTGTTATTCTGATGGCTTCCACAAACTATTCTGGAGCCTCGATAATGCATCCGTATTCCCGTTACATATACCCTTCCGATGTTGTACCGAGACATGATATCGCTGTAACGCCAGCGCCCATCTTGTCAATTTCGCCCCGTGCGGAGTAGAAGTTGTAAGGTACGACAGCGGATTGTGGTCGGAAACGACGTTTACTATGGCACCGAAAAGCCAGTAGTCAAACTTCTTTAAGGCCCATATTATTGCGAACGCTTCCCTCTCAATTGTCGACCAACGCATCTGGGTTGGTGAGAAGCGGTGGCTTGCAAAGGCGATAGGCTTCTCTCCTCCCTCAGCTGACATTTGCGCCAAACATGCTCCCGCCGCCGTAGCTGAGGCGTCTGTGAAAAGCCAGTAGGGCTGAGATGGCTCTGGGGTGTTTAGCGCCACGGCCTCGCACAAAGATTGTTTGAGCTTCTCAAGTGCTGCCTGAGCTTCCACCGGCCAGGGTATCTTGTTAGGTACTGCTTTCTTTGTTAACAGCGTGAGCGGGCTCGTCACCTCTGCATATCCTCGGACGTACTTGCGATAGTAACCACACAGTCCTAACAGGCTGCGTGGTTGGTGCGCGGTGGTACCAGGTTCTTAATCGCTGCTATTTTTTCAGGGTCTGGTGCTTGTGTCCCTGAACCGACAATATGCCCCAGGTAATGTATATGGGATCGCGCAATCTGACACTTCTCCGGACTGGCTTTCAGTCCCGCCTTCTCTAAGACCTTAAGAATAATGTCGAGATGCTTTAAGTGCTCCTCCCAAGTGCTAGAAAAAATAGCAATATCATCAAGGTATGCTGTGGCCTACATTTGATGTTACGACAAGAGTTTATTCACCATTCTTTGAAAGGTTGCCGCGGAATTTTTTAGCCCGAAAGGCATCACTTTCCATGCGTACTGACCCTCGTGCGTTACAAACGCGGTGAATTTCTGACTCTTCTCTTCCATCGGTACCTGCCAGTACCCTCGCCTAAGGTCCACTACCGTAATGAACTGCGCTCTGCCTACTCGGAAAATCAATTCCTGAGGATTCATCATAGGGAACGCATCCGCTTTGGTGGCGGCATTTAACGCCCTGTAGTCCACACACATGCGGATAGTCCCATCCTTTTTTCCGGCGCATACTACCGGGTGTGCAAACTCACTCTACGTGGGGTAGATCAACTTCCAAGTCAAAAGTTCGTCAACTTGCCGGCTGACTTCCTTCTTTAATAGTTCCGGCACCCGATAAGGAAACACTTTTTTTGGCTGGTGGCCCGGTTCTATTTTATCCTATGTTCATCTACCTTCGCTATACCCGTGTGCCGTCAAAGAGTGTGCAATGTCTTTGGAACACCGCCTGTATTTCCGCCTGCGCGTCAGCATCAAGGTGAGCAACCTTCTCGCTCGTTAGCACTAGCTCTTCCCGCTTTATAGTGGTTGGTTGTGGAGCATATTCCACCTCCCCAAAATCATGGTCCTCATCGAAGACTACCCCAATATGACTGACCCTTGTACAGTAAGGTCGAATGTTGTTGGCGTGGACACTTTTCACCTTTCCCTCAGATGTTTCAACGCGGTAAGAGTGTTCGCGCTCACGTCCAACCACTGTGAATGGGCCTAGCCATTTAGGTGACATCTTACAATTCCAATCATTGTCGAAAACCACAACCTGGTTGCCAACATTAAAAGCTTTGAGCCTGGTGCTGCGATTATAGGCACTGGCGTAACTCTCCTGATGAGTTGCACTAGTTAGCTCAGCAATATTAGCGGCCATCTCGAGCTGCTCCTTAAGTTGCTGTAAATACTTAGCGGGGCTTTCTCTCAATGTTGCGAGCACCGGCATTTCTCCCGTCCACGTCCTCTGCAGTATTAGAAGCGGTCCCGTGGGATTCCTTCCATACAATAGACGAAACCGAGCTACTCCGGTTACCTCATGTGGAACTTCCCGATAAGCCCATAAAACCATTGGGATCAATTTGTCCCAATTCTTGGAGTCTCTCTGAATGACCTGATACAACATGTTTTTCAGTACTCGGTTCCACCTCTCTACAACTCCATTACTCTCTGGGTGTTCTGGGGTTGAGAATCTTGGCGTGCAACCTAATTTCTCCGTCATTGTTTGCGTGAGCTGAGATTTGAAATTAGTGCCTTGATCGGAGCAGATCATCTCCGGAACGCCTGTGCGACTGAATATCTCAATCAGTGCATCACAAGTCGCCTTAGCGGTCAAAGAGCGCAATGGAACCACCTCCGGCCACCTCGTGCCAAGGTCCACTAACCACAGCGCGTACTTATGCCCTCTCACTGACGGTGTGTCCAGGGGTCCGATCACATCTACACTGACAACTTGGAAAGGGTGCTCGGGTCTAGTGAGCGGAGTTATAGGCACTTCTGTGCGACGCCTGTCTAACCAAATTTGACATTCATCTTGAGTTTGATGGTAGCGCACGCAGGACACGGACACCAGGGAGACACACTTGACACACCACAGCGCTACCTAATGCGAGCTCTTGTTTTCTTTGGCCCCAGGTGCCCCCCGCATAGCGAATCATGGGCTAAGTGCATCACCTCAGTGCGCTTATCTTCGGGGACAACTAGCTGACTCACTCGAGTGCCTGCTATTGAGTCGCAGTGATATAACAGTCCGTCTGAAATGAACATGCCGGATTTCCCACTACGCGCATCTTCCCAACATTTCTTTAGCGTAGTGTCACCCAACTGCACTTTGCGGAACTCTTCTCTCTGGCCTAATGATGCCTCCCTTTCTTCTTCAATTTGCGCATCTTCGCCGGAAACGTCTTCTCCAAAGTAAGACTGCATGCCACGACCTTTGGTTTCTCTACTGCTTGTTCTGCCTCGGGAGCAGGCTCGGCCGGTGCTCGACAGGGTGCCAGAGGGCTGCTGGCCTCCGACAACAGTTTCCAATCTTCCTCGGTCAACAAACAATCTGTGCCCTCGACGAGCTCATCAGTTAACGCGCAGAGTAGGTCGATGCGCTGAGGCTCCGTAACCTCTCGCGGGCTATTTAATTTGACCGGCAACGTAGCCAGCCTTGCCTCGATAGTTTTACCAAAAGCAGACACCAATCTCACCTTGCCAGAGGGCTCTACTAAACTTCTCGGAAGCAGACTCTCCCGAAAGACAGTTGCTTCACTCCCTGTATCTAAAATTGCATCGGCGGATATACCTGCACATGATACGGGAATTAACTGCAGTTTATTTGTGCCTTCACCCTCGTGTTTCAGAGACTTCACCTTTGCGCTAAGTACTCCATCAGGTATTTCGGTTTCCGTCTCGTGGGATAACGTTACCTTTTGGACCTTCCGCTTTGGCTCGGTAGCCTTCTTCGGGTTGCTCTCCTTATCACTAGACTTCGGGCACTCTTTAGCGAAATGGCCTGAGCCGTGACATAAGTGGCACTTCAGAGCCCCTTTCTCTACTCGTGTCGCCGGCTTCTGCCCCATTTCTACAGTTGGTTGCTTTGAAGCACGCCCTTTTCCTTTCGCTTGTTCGAAAGTTTGCAGCACTTTAGCGATCTCAGTTGGCCTAAGCCATCCGTCGCCTTCTCTTAGTCTCACATATTCAAGACCCTCCGTGCTAAGGCCCGATTTTATGCGGTCAGCAACCGTGAGTTCTGCCATCACTTCTACCGTGTCGGCCTCTCTCACTTGGAGGTAGTAGGAGAAAAAGTTTTCACGCGGGACGCGAACTGCGCCCACGTCTCTTCCTTCCGCTTTACCGCTCTTTCGAACCTCTGCAGATACTCTGCCGGAGAAAGCTTCAGTTCCGTCAGTACTGCTGCTTTAACTGCCTCGTAATCTGCACTCTCTTCAGAGTTGAGGTTACGCAGTAGGTAACGAACTCGTTCAGTTAGTGCTGGTATAACCAAATGCACGCGACTCTCATACGGTACTTGGTAAGTAGCAAATAGTTTTTCTACCTCCTCAAACCATAATGGCACATCCGCGTCACTCGGCAGGCGGAACCCTTTCAGCACTTTTGCACATTGCTGGACAGAATCGAAACACCGTCGCCCCCGATCACCCGTCTCCGACCCAGAGTTGGACAACGTGCCATTGAGACGTTCCGCGTTCATTCTGGATTGCAATAGCTTTTCGTACTCAATCTGGAGATTGAGCCTTTGAATTTCAAGTTCGAGCGTTCTCGTTTCACTTGAATTCGGCAAAACCTGAGATGCCTGCTGCATCGATTCTTGCCTCTGAGTAGGCACTCTCGCCTCATTTGACTGATCAGAATTTAGAATACCATGATTTGATGGCTCTCGACTCCGATCCATTGCTACCGCACTCGCACCTTCATCTCCATTAGACTCCATTGTTTCAGCACCCCCGCGTGTTCTCACCATGTGCTCTACACATAAACTGCCATGCCAACTAGAGAAAAACGTAAGAAATCCTGCTCACCCTTTCCTGTATGCACTGTCGTTCCTGGATCTCTTCCACGGTGCCGGAGTCGGCTGCTGTGGGATCGTGTCGATCTTGCCGCTGGTAGCTGACAGATGCCTTGCCCCTCGGTCTCCTCGGCACTGGTCCAGTGTATGGTGCTGTAGAGCTTCGCCGATCCCTGTCCGACTGCGCCAGTTATGTTTTCCGTGTTCGTTTTCTCCTTGATGTGGATTGAAGTCCCGTCAAGAAGATGATCGACGTCGATGAAGCAGGAGGCAGGTTGGAGGTAATGAACTTGAAGGTATATTGCAGCAAAATATTTACAGTCATATGTACATCTTGCCGAAGCACACCGATGATAACATAGACATCAACAGCGTCTTACTCTTCTACTTAACTTTTCTTAAGTTAGAGCCTAGAACACTGTTACTACATACAACGAACTTAGTCTCACTGTTCGACCACCGAGTGGTTACGGCCCAGACAGAAGTTGCATCGTACGGAGTCTTACTGATCGCTCAGTTAAGTGATTACAGCCTAGACTGTAGGGAAACGAATCCCGTCCAGTCTTTAGTACCTTGCGGTAACAAAGAAAAATGGGAGGTGGCCACTGCTGGTCCGCCTCAACCTTCTGTTATCCAATCTGTTTACCCTCAGATTAAGCCACTCCCTAGTGGGCTGTCCCTAATCTCGACAGCAGCGTCTTTGCAGTTTAAACAGGCATTTTGGGATTCTTTCCCATCATGGCTCTCTCCCTCTCCTTATCCCACGCTCTCAGATATTCTCACAATCTAAATATCAGGTATCGTAGCAGCCCTGCGGCATTCCCGCCATCTCCCACGCTCATCCAGTCGAATCCTGTCGTAAAGTGGGTTCCGGGAAACACTGCGTGTCTTCGCCTTTCCTGCAGTTCGGACCGTGCATTGCTGCGACTCAACCCTTCGTTCCAGTCGGCGCGCCGAAAGCGCATGCCGGTCGTTAAAGAATTGGTTGGGCCAAGCGCATTGTCGCTTCGAGCGACGGCGCACTCTTACGCGTCCGAGCTGCTCTCCTCCTACGTTCTCCTCCTACGCGTCCGAGCTGCTCTTCCCCGAAATGGCCACTGAGAAGACAAGCACGGTCGCGCAGCCACAACCCCCCGAGAGACTGCGGGGAGCATGACATGTTTGCTCGCCTCATCTTCCCACGCGTTGGCCCATCTTCCTCCAGCCGGGTTCAGCGAAAGGGAAGGGTCTCGTACCAGGAGCCCCTGGGGGCCAGCGTGGGACACCAGCCGCTCAATGGAAGCCGTTTGCTTTCCATTGATAATTGCTGTCAAAGACCATGCAGAGAGAGAGCCGAGAAAGAAGCTTTATATAGCCTACGGTGCTACGCCGTCCCTTCTGTGCGATCGCCTTATGAGCGGCAACATAACAACACCTGAGTAGTCTACGGACACGGAACTTGCGGCTGCAAACTTGTGCATAGTGAAAAAGTGGCAGCCCTGCGCTTCTTTGGACTGCACATTTTAAGTGAACTGAACAGATGAGCCTCGACGTGTTGCGACAGTTCTAAAGGTTATCCTGAAAGCTTCGTACCGATTTTAGCCATTCGTTTATTTTACTCTTTATGTATTCTGTTGTGCTCGCACCCTCATTTTGGCGTGTGCCGGGTTTATTATAGCATGTATTACTGCGTATTTTCTTTATATTTGTCTATTTGCAAATACACACGTGGTGGGCTTTGTTGTATACGTCGCGGCAGATGAAGTAATCGGTCCTAGCAAAGCTCTTTTGGTTCGTGTGACTTTCATGTTTGTGTTTTTGTCTTGCGTGAAACGCGCGTTTTCCCTGTGCTCTTTAACGGTCATTTCTTGTTCCTGGTTTTCGGGTTCTTTCGAAGTCGTCATTTGTTCCCACATACCCTCCGTTCCGGATTCTGCATGCAGAAACATATCACCATATCCTAACGTTCACTTATGCTGTGTTACTCGAGCAAGCGTGAAATTTCTACAATTCAGCTGTTTCGTGGAATCATTTCAGGAACCTTTCAAGCTTCAGCCGCTCCACGTAAACACGTAAACCAAAACGTGTCGCATAGTTTCAGGCGTATGTTTTCTTGTGCCTCTTTTTTTTGCTTATGTTGCTTATGCGTTTAGTTTTCTCGAGGCTGATTATACGCGATGCGCAGCGCCTATAGGGGCGCCACTGAAAGCCGCGTAGCGGCGGCCGTTGGAACCGCTGGTGGGACGCGTAGCAGACGCCTCACTTCATTGCAAGCATGACGGAAGTGCGCGCGTGCGATTTGCCGCTTGTGCGCGTCCCAGATAATTACTTTTGCGGCGATAGTGTGCGCAAAGGAGCTGCACATTATAATAGTGGACATGTGTGCGATGTCACAGCTGTGTGGGACGACAATGTCACCATACGCGCCAAGTGTTTGCCACAGAAAAGCGTCAACAAGCTTCCCTACGAAGTCGAGTTCATCGCACCGCTTTCTTTATAACGTCCCGATCACTAATGCCTGCATGCGTTGACGCGTGAACCAAGGTTTTTTTCTCGACAGAGTAGCTTCGTTTGCGTGCCATGTGTTTATATAGTGCATGTTGAAGGAGCACTGTCGCACCGGCGCATGGATTTCACGGGTGCGGCCACGCGAAGGGTCAGCTTTGGTAAAACTTTGAAACCAGCATGATAAACTTGTGAAAATATGTCTCGGCAGCTTGCGCTAGTGGGGCGAGACTGTCACTGCGGAGCTGGTAGTCACCTAGCTTGTCATAGCAGCTTGGCTACGTACTACCTAGGCTTTTTGCAAGCTACTACCAAGTGCTGCAAAATGGCGTTAGGTTCTACGTGATCGTCAAAGCCTTCAATGCGCACTGGTGCCATGTTTTACAGCCAATATGCATATAGTTGAGGCGACCGCATAGCGAACATTCTGCACCGGTGATCGCATTCTAGTGCCATCGATAGGTAGAATGCAGCCGATTTCGTGCAACACACGTGTGATTCCACGCGCTTTTGTAAAGGAGCCGTCGCCTGCCCCACATTCTCTGGCATTTCGCTTCGTGCCATTCGTTTTTCAAGAAAGCCATAGGCGTCACGTCTTATCAGTAATAACAACCTCATGTGCATTGTAGCATCTACAATGCAGGTGAGGCGACCAAGTGTAAACGTAGTAGCGTTCGCTGAAGACGTAGCGACATAAATGGAAAAAAAAAACATGGTAATCGTTCTAACACTGTCGTAAACAAAGCGCGATTGCTTTGTTTCGTCAGCGTTCCACCGCAATCCGCCGTCGCTCTCGCTCATGAGATAGCACCGGCAAACGGTAGAAGTGCGTTCCTGGCGATTTTTTGTGTGTGTTTGAACAGCCGGCAACGCAGCAGTTATTTTCGGCATCGCTGAAGCGCGACAGAGTAGTTAAATCACGATGAAAACGCATCCATCCGTGCACTCGCGTATACGCTCGCGGGAACACTGCTCGCCTCGACCCACCAACGCTTCCGAGCCGTGGCGGCAGATGGCGTCGTCGGCGCTTTGCGCATCGCCTATATACAATGGACTTCAAACTTAGAGTGAATATTGATTTGTTGATTTTATCAGAACTTTCTTTTCAATCCCTTCTCATGTCTCTTATACTCACTAATAAAATGTGTCACAAAGAAGACATTTTGCTTATTTTTATCTGTGTATGTGTTCGAAAGATACGTTTCGCCATTAACATACGAATGCATAGACCATTTATGTCTGTTTTATGCTATCGTCATAACCACGAATCGTGAACATAACCAAATTCATTTCCCAAGCTGGCAATGCATACATGTACAAAATAAAGCTATTGTTACTCCCATAATTTACTGGATATTCTTGCTTTTTGCCTAGAGCCAGAAGCCTCGAAAAAACAAATTTAAGCGCATGCAATCGCTGCAATCGCTGCATGCAAAAGCGCATGCAGCCAATAAAAAAGGTGGGGAAAATATAGAATCAGCCAATAAAGGAGGCTGGCAAGAAATGCTGCCTCATCCAACGATGAATGCTGGCAAAAAAATGATGGACAGCCATCAATAAAGGCTGGAAAGAACGATTGGAGCTTCCATTGTTTATACAAGCTTACCAATATTGAAAATACAAATGATGGACAATGTTGGCCAAAGCCATTCTTTCCCAATTTTTTCAAAGTTATACGACTGGTATCTTACATTGGACTAATCTAGTCTAAAGTGTAGTTATGGGACACGAAATCCAATGTAGTTCCAATATTGAATCCAATGTTTTCCAACGTTGCGCGAAGGTCGGTCCAATGTTGTTGTGGTGCCTGGGACAGAGACCAAAACTTGGTCTGCCGAGTTGCTGCCTGTCTGAACCGTCATCTGCATCGCCCTGCGGTCTCGTCTTCGTGACGTGCGCCCCCAGGTCCTTCTTCACGTCATCCGCATCCTGCTGTGGTTGCTGCCCCTCCCGGCCGCGCCACTGCACCGACCCCGTGATCGGGGACCACCCTGCTGAGCCGGTGATGTTCTCGGAGGCCTCCCGACCTGCCACAGCCATCTGCCGAGCACCCAACGGACCTGAACCTAGGTGAAGCAGTGCCTGCGGCTGAGCCCGGCTGTCCTGCTGATAAGAGAGTGCAGCGAGAGCTGCACGGGACCAGTCTACCAGATACGCCCCCCGTCCCTACGGCTGCTTTAGCCAGCGTGGCACGCGGCACCGCCCACTAGCCATGGCCTCGCAGTTTAACTTCCCGGTGAGAGAGAACTGTTTCTTGTTTGATGTACCTGACGGTTACGTGTCGATTGATGACCTCATTGACGCAATTGAGCTTACTGCGGGAGATGATAGTGTATTGGTGCTCCAACACATGGGGGATTCCAAATTTCTAGTCTGCACGAGAAACGCGAACCAGGCAACCATGCTCATGGTGGCCGAGGGGTTTAGGCTAAACCACGAGAAGGTGACGGTGGAACCTGTCGGCCCACCTGTCACGTACGTGAACGTATATCGTCTGCCTGCATATCTCCCGGACGACGTTCTGACAAATGCCTTACAACAGTACGGCAAAGTTAAAAGTGTTACTTTTGCCACGGTCGCCACCAGGCAAAATAAACTCAATGGCGTAAGGGTAGTAAAGATGGAAATGAGCAAGCCGGTGCCCAACTTTACTACCATTCAGGGCCATAGGGTCATGTGCGAATACCGCGGCATGCACCGGGTGTGTGCTCGGTGCGGCGACGACGGCCACATGGCCTCCGCGTGCACGAGACCGTACTGCAAGCGCTGCGGTGTTTTTGGCCACGACACGGAGGGATGTATCGAAGTGTGTAAGCGTTGCGGCGGCCACCACGGTACGCGGGATTGTTTCCGCCGCAGATCTTACGTAGCGGCAGCACGTGGCTTCCCGTCCGTGAGCGACCCACCCCCCAACAGTGACCAGAGCAGCGAACCGGCCTTATCTAAGGCGTCGGCGTCTACGTCGGGCCTGCAAGTCCTGAAGCCAAAATCCCCGCTCCCGACAAAGGAAAAGACACCCAACTATTGGGACGGCGACAAGACCGAGGAGAACGATGCTAGGAGTGCAGCGACGTCGTCGGTAACACACCAAGGCGACCAGAGAGATGGTTCCGAGGACACGGCCAGCGTGACATCCGATAGCGACCACTTAGCTATATGCACTGCGGAGTCTAGCTCAGCGGAACTGTCTCCAAATTCGTCTCCCTCGCCCACCTCCAGAGGCGAGGAGCAGGCTGTTCCCACGTTCGCCGCGAGCCTTGAAGCTGCCACGACCGAGTCGCCACACGCGAACTGTGGGAGCTTGGCACAGCCGCCTATTGGGAGCAGTCTTGTGGCCAGCCTGAAGGACGCGCCTATCGTTAGTTGTGGACGCTACGTCCTCCCTCCCGAACATGCTTACGTTATCCCGGCGTCTGATCCCGGCCCAAGCCGCCAGGCGCTAGTTGATAGTAGGATGGAAGCTGCGCCCCCCACCGCGGGCGCGTCCCAGCCCGGACTGAGTCAGCGGCACCGCTCCCGGTCACGTAGACGGCAGGGAGATAGAGATGGAAGCGAGCAGAAGGAGCGAGCTGGGAGCACCGAAAACAACTAGCGTCGCTCCAAAGCGGCTGTGGTTAGTAGTGACAGCGACGCGGCGCGCCGCGCCGAGTCCAAAAAGTCGCGGAAGGGTTCCATAGGGGACGGCAGCCCTCCCCCGCGATGAGACCCGAAGTCCTAACGCCTCCTCGCAGTTGTGTTCTTGTCCTCGACACCCCCTCCCCTTTTTTTTTAATGGTTCGCGTCGCCTTTGAAATGGATCCCAACAACGCTCTCCCCTACTTATCATGTCTGTGCTCGCAGCAAGGTACGCCCCCCTTCTGTCGCCCAGCGCCTGGATGATAAGGACTAGCCAGCTGCCTCTGCTATCTCGCCGATCGCCTGAGCGGCGTTTGCGCTTGACCGCCTTTCGGCTACCGTGCGCGAGCCTTTGTGCCACGAAAGGGGGAAGGTATGAGAAGCGCTATATTAACCCCACCGCAACCAGGTCGGCACCACTCTGCCTCCTTTACTCAGATGGTCTTGTATCAACGACGTCCAGCAGCCCACTCCTCTCCCCCCTTGCCTTTCCGTGCAGGCGCTCCTGAAGACCTCTCGCTGTCCACTCTGTAGGGTTCCTCCGTCCGTCGCCCTCCATCCCCCCTGCACCCTCTCGCCTTCTTCCACAACCCGAGCAGCGGTTGATGCCAACTTTTAAGTTCGCAACCTGGAACGTCCGCGGTTTTCGCGACAAGTCTAAGCAAAGGGACATTTTGTCGTTCGCCCAGGCTCAAGGCATCGACGTCCTCTTTATACAGGAGGCAAACTTCAGGTCCCCGCTAGACGTGGTCGCGTTTCGGCGCGACTTCCGCGCTGGACGCGTTCTTTTCCTTAACTAGCTCCAGAGCTTGCGGAGTGGGCGTTATCTTTGTCTCCAGCCGTTTCCGCCAGAAATCTCACTGCACCTTCGGTGCGGATGGGCGTGTGATAATGTTCGACGTCTACATAGAGGGCAAGAGAGTCCACTTTATCAGCTTATACGCCCCCGTTACGCGGTCGGACACGAACAGTTTTTTGAAAGATCTGCACGAACTCCTACTGGAGCCCCTTCTACACGTCCTGCTCGGCGACTTTAACTGCGTCGTGGACTCCCAGCGCGACTGTCAGGGACCCGGCCAGGGCAGTTCGACATACCAAGCCAAGGAGCTGGTTAAGATCCTCCGACACCTGAGCCTCACAGATGTCTGGGTGCACTTACCTAATGATCATTTCGGCCCAACTAGACTATCAAAGACCGGTGCGAGCAGGATCGACCGCACCTACTTGCCGGACTACCTGCTCGCCTCCGTGTTAGAATGCGAGGTTGTCGATCTCCCGGGCAACCTCTCAGGCAAATCTGACCACCTCCCATTGGCAACAACGGTGAGAGGCTCCCCTGGCTTTAGCAGCCACAACCTCGGCTGGCGACACGATCCCTCCCTGTTACACGACGAGGTCTGTGTCCAGCGGGTCAGAGACCGCATCCGGGAGTCGTTGGAGAACGTGCCCTCATTCACTCCGCATGTATGGGACATCCTGAAAGAAGGCTGGAAGAAGCTTCTTCAGGAGGAAGGCAGGGACAGAAAGCGACGACTCTCGGCCCAAATGGGAGAAATCTTACGCAGAATGCGGATCGTGAAGGAGGCTGAGTCACTCACTTCCTGTACAAGAGAGTAATCGAGCCCTGTCCAAATTCGTGCAAATCGACAGTCGCGTACAAATTCAATTTCGGCTGTCCGAGCTGTGCTAATCTGTGACCCGGCTTTGAGGTTGATGGTTAGATCAAAAGCGTTGCAGTTTGGGTAAGTTGGTATGTCATGATTAGTGAGCGTGCAGCGCAGTTCAGGACGAGCGAAGACAGAGAAGGCAGGGATAAACAAGAGCACAAGGCAACACGTTTAGCGCTCACCCTGTCGCCTTGACAAAAGCTGATGGTTAGCTTCCGCACTATGACCTGTACTGCACGAGAGCGCAAATCTTCACCGCGGTTTGTATTGTGCACAAACTACACGGGCTGTTTTACGAATTGAAACTTGCATATAGGGCAACGGGCGCGCTCGCTCTTAGCTGCGCATAGTCTAGCCGCAACATTACTTCACCGTTGTAAACATAGGAGCACAAAGTTTCAACGCACTTTTTAAATAAATGTTGTCGCATCATTTTTGCCACCGTGAATGCCCACTAGCCTTTGGGGACAGTGCACACAGCTCGAAATGCCATGCAAGCGACACAAATAAAGTGACAGTGAACTTACCTTACGAAGAAAAGTTACCACCGAGCGCGCGTTGAGCACCTAGCACGACGTCCGTCGAGCGAGAGCTTTCGGGAGCATCCGCCGGTGCACGATTACTTGAACAAATGACAACCTCGATGCCGCACAGAGCCCCGTTGATTAAAATCACACATTCCGTACCACCCACGCTGAAACATGGCATGACACAACAAAGAATGCACCGAGAGTCGAGCTATGCACATGCGGCGCTGGGTGACCATACAGCGCTTCTTTTCTTCCCGTACGACACGTCAATTTCGGTTCAAAGTGTTCTTGCTCCACTGGTGAGGACGCATTATGATATGGTTATGCCACATTAACAGCGTTTACAAGAACAAATCAGGGTTGCCAGACCCTCGAAGAGAAAAACAGCCACGAAATTAACCAAAGTAGCCAGAAAAGTAGCCAACCAGCAGCCGTTACTTTATTTTGGAGCCAGAAAAGTAGCCAAATGTGATTCCAGTTTAGCTGAATTATCAGTACGTTCTGACCCTTAAAAATACAAAAATAGACATCACAGAAATGTTTATCACAACACAATAGAGCAAAAAAAAAACCAAGTGACTTTCTGGTTAAGACTAGAAAATTGGCAATAATGCTGCACCAACAGACAAGTGTACATATTCGAGTTCACTTTAGCCAGCATGCTCCGCGGCACTGTAAATGTAGAGCTTGTAACACCTTTGAGACGTAGTCCAAATTTGATCCTGATGATCGCGAGGAGAAGTTCGTGGGACATTCTATTCCTTAAGTCGCTTTTTGTGAGAGCCACAGCAGAAAACACTCGTTCTGCTTCTGCGTTAGGTATAGGGAGAACAAGGAGTTTCAATGCGCCGTCTGCAATGTCTTGCATAGGATTAGCACCTGATGCATCCCGGTAGGTGCATATTTTGAACCGGAATTCCACTGTTGGCATGTCGGCATTCACATCTTCAACTTGACGAAGGTGCCGTACTTGCTCCTAAATGCGATGATCCGGGCAACCAAATAAGTCTTTTGGCAAGGTTCTCAAGGGATTCATCGCATTCGGCCCTATAACAGATGATGGACTGATGGCTCTCAGCTTCCGCACCAAAGACGTAGCATTCGGAAGACGTTTCTGAAGATCAGATGCACAAGCCTTAAGAAAAGCAAAACAACGTCGTTTGAGGGAGTGTTGCTCTTCAATTGTGAGTCGTATATTGCTGACGTGGTCAGTGAAGCTGACCACGTCAGCAATATACGACTTTTTTTCCGTATGCCGGAAAAAAAGTCGTATATTGCCGGAGAAAATGCCGTATACGACAATATATACGGCATTTTTTAGGGTAAGGGGGGCTGGAAGACCTTAAAAAACACGTATTGTTATTTATTGTCGGTAAAACACACGCAACCATGAGAATTTTGTTCAGAAGTGCGTAATAGCTCCGGCTTTCCCCGAGGGACGCGGTCCTCTTCTCCATTAACGATGTGCACAAAGTATCTTGTAATGCATGACGGCTAAAAATACAGCTTACAGACGGAGAAAGTTCTCATGAAATTCTGTCTTTTCGGTGTAGATTTCGTCCCCATCGTTTGTGAAAGCTTTCATCCTTCGGCACTGCGAAGAGTACTACCAAACTCTATGAGTACTACTAGCTGGTCCACTGATATTCCGTTTCACACCCAGGAGCATGGCAATGGTGTTAACGCTTACGACCCGGCACTACATCTTTCCTAGTCCACAACCCCCTCGTCGCATTCGTGCCAGAACAATAGCCAAAAACTAGCCAAGTAGCCAACGTCGTTTTTTGGTCGCCACGGCCTCTTAAAAGTAGCCAATTTGGCGTAAAGTAGCCAAATCTGGCAACCCTGGAACAAATCACCAGTGATGAAGCGGCAGAGCTAGAACACCGCGACTTGCCCTCGTAAAAGGCACGACGACTGGGGCACCACCTAGCGCTTCAGCTTGTCATCACGGAGGCTATATTTGTAGTTCAACGAAGCCACAAATAGTTTTTGAAAATCAATTTCTCTCTTTAGCGGATCACAGTGTTCCTACACTTATTATGACACAGTATTTATTGCTTACTTGCGTCATCATGACACCATGTACGGGAGAAAAAGTGTAAAAGTTAGCATACTGTTTGTTATTGCCTCAGAGATTGCAGCCACATCTGTGTGTTGCGGCCTCGCTTTGCCATCACGCTTCTCATCGTTGAACGGTTTCAAATACAGTTTCTTGCTTGTAGTAGCCTTCGTTTTTCTCACAAACGTTGCAATATGTTCGTAGCCCCGCCACGGTGGTCTAGTGGCTAAGGTACTCGGCTGCAGATCCGAGGGTCGCGGGATCGAATCCCGGCCGCGGCGGCTGCATTTCGATGGAGGCGAAATGTTGAGGCCCGTGTGCTGTGCGATGTCAGTGCACGTTAAAGAACCCCAGGTGGTCGAAATTTCCGGAGACCTCCACTACGGCGTCTCTCATAATCAGACCTGGTTTTGGGACGTTAAACCCCACAAATCAAATCAATCAATATGTTCGTAGGCTTTAAAGCAGAGCCAGTTTGAGCCGTTATGTGCGTCTAATAAGCGGATAAACTGCGAATAAATACGTTGCACAGGCGCATGAACTACGCACCTGACGTTCTTTTTTTTCTCGTTTGTTTCTGCTTCATGTTGTAAATGTTCGGCATGTACGTTTTACTCATGCTTTCTCTGGAACTATCGTGTTTCGCACAATTGCCAAAGCACGTAAAGAACTTAACGGAGAGGAACGTGCATGATCCTTGATACGAGCGCCGCTTGGGTGCTCTTTCATATGATGCTGTAAGAGGAACAATAACGTACAACCACGGTGCATGAATCAACGAAAGATTATCGGTAGATGTTGGCTTGATTTGTCTAAAATCATCCGAACATTGCGGCACCTGGTACCGAATTCTGCACGCACAATGCGGCCTCAGTTGGATCATTTCTCGTACTTAAAAGAGCTGTTATCTGTGCGGCCTTAATGTAGGTGATAACACGTACTGATAAATACGGACGTGACGTTGATCCATTGTCCGCGTGCATTTTCATGTGAATGTCGGATCATTTAGACTATATATTTTCTCCGCAGAGTTTTCATATATCTGCGTTGTTTACATCGACACGTATACGCACGCTCGCTAAGCGCTGGCAGCAAATGCCCTCTGCAAAATATATTCACTGACTTGTGATGCATTACTAGAGCCACACAGCACGCTTATGCGCGACCAACTGCTGCAATCGATACGACATGTGTTACATACGGCGCATGCCAGTGCATCAAGTATAAGAGATAATTGCCCCATAGAATTGTTGAAAATGCTATGGTGCCCAGCCCTACTGTGCAGATCGCGGAGCAAAAGGCAGGTTTTGCTCTCCATGGGCACAGTTTGCGTGTTTAGCAAGGTGCGTTTGTACTGTTAGATGAAGTGTTTTCCCCAATACTACAATATCGTACGCTGGCAAACAGACACGTTCGAGCCAGCAAGAAATTTGTTTACGTTACGTACTGCATATGCTACAGTCAGCGTAGGCACCAGAGCTACGGTAACTCGAATGTAAATGTCCAGATGTAACGACAAACAGATGATAAGGTTGCTTGCTCGTTATGTTCGCGATGAGCATTTTAGTGCGACTATTTTGCCAGCGTTGTTTCGCCCGGCCCTGCGCCTTCGGTGCTTCGTGGTGGCCAGAGAGTAAGAATGCGGTTCTTTTTGAAAAGATCATCATACGGTTCCTTCGTAGCAGCGAAGTTAAACTAGAAAAAAAACCCGAAGAAAAGAAAAGAAATAATGCCGCGGTTTGAACCAGCCCCGATCCCACCAATGTGGTGTGGTATCGAGCTGCAGCCACTACGTACACGCAGATAGCATATGTTTATATTACGTAGACTGCATGCATCTCTCTACTGTTGTGCTGGTGTCCACGGTAGTGGTTGGTGTACATAGCGGTGTATAATTTTGTTGACATATACGCCGCTGTACACTGCCGCAGATATCATTCGTTCGAAATGTGATGCTCTACGACCGACTGCACCCGGTAGAATTGAGAACGGCTATAAGAGCGACTACGTACGTGTACATGTCACTCGAGTGATTGCTCGACCTTCAGATCCTTCAGATGACTCATTTCTCAACTATCTGTAGCCGAGGTGTGATATTTAAAAAGTTATCTGCCGCCGGGAGTCACGAACACGATCAACTGCTCCCGCGGCCAAGCGATCGGTCACTGGAGTGGGCTCAATTCGGCACACACCAAGCATCGCAAGAAAACTCGCATTCAGCTCGATAATGTTATATACGAGACGATGCGCAGCAAAAATTTAGGACGATTCTTTAAAATCATGTTTCGGCTCTTCGGTAACAGGACGACGCAAATACGTACGTGTGAATACGATCGGGATACCCTTCTCGATCGCCACTTTTGGTCGGTATGGAACCTGCGGACGACGGCACACAAGCACGCTTTCCACCGCGTCGCCGCAAGTTCGGTGTGACAAAGGTAAATTTCACTGAGATATAGTTGGTTTGCAACACGCACATTAAGAAGAGCCATGCATGTTTGCGTGGCTGTTTTCCCATGGCTGTCTGATTAGTCCTAACTTCGGCATTCAAGATCCTGACCGTATGGGCAGACCGCAGTCAAGAATCCTAATTGTAAGTGCAGGCCGCAATCAAGAACCCTAACCGTGTGGGCAGACCGCAGTCAAGAATCCTAATTGTAAGTGCAGGCCGCAATCAAGACCCCTAACCGTGTGGCAGACCACAGTCAAGGATCCTAATTGTAAGGGCAGGCGTCAGTCAAGAATCCTATTTGTAACGGAGAGCAGCAGTCAGCAATCCTAAATGTAGCTAACTGCTGCAAATAAAAATTCCTATGTGGCATGCAAGAATCCTAAAGGCCAGTCAAGAGTGCTTCGACTGTTTTTTTTTTTTTTTTGCCTGGGCGGTCGCTGTTGGGTAGTGATGAAGCGAACGAAGTTCAAGTAGATATTCCTTGCTCCAACGAAGCCACAGGTGCTTTTCAGCAAAATTTGGCTCTGGTATTCCACGCCGCCGTCCACCGGTTCAACCAACAGATTTTCCGACTAAAGAATTGGCTGGACAGATCGGAGGAGGCCCTCTTACGTCCTTATACGTATAAGTCAGTGGCCTCAAATGATTACGGCCTTCACTTCCACCAGCAGTGTTGTTAGCTGTTCGCTATCGAGCGTTTGTTTTCCGAGTGTCCTGTCGAGCGCCGACTTCAATGACCGTATCAATCTCTCCCACTATCCTCCCCACCATGGTGCACTAGGTAAAATAAACTTCCATTCGACGCGATGGGAAGCAAGGAAAGTGGCAAAGGGGGACCCATTCACGATGCTTTCTTGGAAGTCTCGAGATGCTCTCTTGAAAGCCAGGGCGTTGTCAGAATAAATAGTAAGAGGAACTCCCCTGCGTGATAGAAATCTGCGAAAAGCAAGGAGGAAAACCGCTGATGACAGGCCACTTGTCAGTTCAAGGTGTACCGCTCTGGTACTCGGGCAAGTGAAAAGCAATACGAAAGTCTTCACTGTGCCAGGCTCAAGCTCCTTTTGCTTGACATAAAGCGGACCTGCAAAATCTACGCCCACCACATCGAACGGTCGAGACATTCTGATTCTGTCGATGCGTATACGCCCATACTTAACATCAGTAGGTTTTGTACGGTATCTCTTGCGCAAAAAGCAGGCGTTGATGACATTTTTGGCCTCTTGTCCTGCTTGTATAACCCAAAATCGTTGTCGCACTTGCATCATTGTGCTTGACACATTACCATGTAAAACACGGCAGTGTGCATCTGTCACAATCGATCCTGTAAACTCATCTTTACATGGCAGAATGACGGGATGCTTTTCTTGGTAAGTACCGCACATCTCTTAAGTCTTCCGCCAAGGTGAAGTTCTCCTTTGGGACTTCTCAGCGTAGAGTCCTTGTTAGCGGCATTTCCGCGCGACAACTAACCAATATCTTCTTTGAACACTTCTTTCTGCGCTGGAAGCATTCATAAATCTTCGACGTTCTTAATATGTGCTGTGGAAATTCTGGCTTCAGAGTTTTTGCGCATGTCGACACTTTTAAACAAATCGTAGTACCAGAACAGTGAGGTGTAGTAACTTCTGTAAGTCACGGAATCTCGTTAAATCAATGAACGCGTCATCTTTCCCTTTAGCCTTAATGAGTATATGAGACACTGTAGGCACAGATTCTAGGACCACATTTTCATCCGAAACCATGATTGGCATAGTAGGCCATTCCGAACTCATTCGTTGGAGCCATTCTGGACCGCTCCACCAGACGCAGCTTTCCAAAAGAGACTTTGCAAACATACCGCGGGTAATCAGGTCTGCGGGATTCTCTTGTCCAGGACAATAACGCCATTCTTCTGGGACTGTTACACTTGAAGTTTCCTTCACTCTGTTTTTGGTGAACTGGTTCAGTTTGTCCCCGCTTCCTCGGATCCAGCTGAGGACAATACTGGAGTCGGCCCACGTAGTAGAAGGAAACTGACGGAAATACCACGCAGATTGGAAGTACTTCAGTAGCCTTGCTCCGGTAACTGCACCCATTTACTCCAACTTCGGCAATGTGAGCGATTTCATCGGTGCAACTCTACATTTCACTGCTGTTAGCGTAGTAGTAGACTCGTCTTACTGGTTGGTTGCCTTCAGATATGCACATGCGCCATATGCTTTCGAGCTAGCATCCACGAAAGTGTGAAGTTCCGTCGTATCCGTGAATCTTTGGAAACTGCTGACGCAGTGCGGAACTCTAATGAAGCCTAGCTGTGGGACGTCCGTGCACCATTTATTCGAAGGTGTGCCAATTTCCTTGGGTAACTCTTCGTCCCACGCAACGTTTCGGACCCACAATTGTTGAAATAGAAGCTTGGTTCTTACTGTGAATGGTGAGGGTTCTCGAAGATGGTCATAAGTCCTAGATGCCGCCTTCAGTAGATGCCGTTTTGTGTTTGCCTTTCTTGACGTTAAGTATTAGATAACTGACTTCAGAGTGAATTCAAAGTTGTCACAAGTTGTATTCCACTGCATACCCAACACAGCCGTAGTGTCGTTAATGTCTCCATCTATCGGCTTTTCTTTTGTCAGAAAAACTTCTTGCGGTGTGTTGTCCGTGGTTCCCCGTTTTGGAAGATTCATCCCGGCGTCATTCATGATTGCTTTCGTTCTTCCGTAAACTTCAAGGGCTTCTATGAACGTATCTGCACCAATAAGCAAGTAATCAACATAAAATGGCTTCAGACTCGCCCCCAGCTTCTCGTATTCATGTCCCATGTTGTGTAGGTGCTTCTGCATAGTAGCCATTAGGAGAAATGGGCTTGATGTTGACCCAAAAGGCACGCGCGTCCTGCGCCATTCGACAACATTAGCATTGTCCTCTTTGGACGTCTTATCGAACAAAAGAAATCAGAAGGCGTCTCTGTCTGGCTCTTGTATTTCGATCTGCAGGAACGCTTTTTCGATGTGCGAGTTCAGGGTGATTAAGCGCCATCGAAAACGAAGTAGCACATGCAGAAACTCCGGATTTAGGTTAGCTTCCTTTTCTAGACAGTCGTTGAGCGAGAGTAGTCCTGGGGCATGGGATGATGCATCGAAAACAACCCTGAGTTTGGTTGTCAATGACTCTTCTGTGATGATCTCTCGGTGTGGCATGTGGTAAACCGGATGGTGATCGCGAACATCCTTGGGCACAACTTCTGCGCTTTATGCAACATATCCTGTCGTATGACTGTATCGTAGCGGTCAAGCAAGCCTTCTTGTCAGAATAGTCTGCTCACCAACTTCTGTAGACGGTTGACAGCAATGTCGCGATTGTCACCGATGAGATACTTGCATTCTTCTTTCCACGGCAAGGCGGCAGAGTATCACCCGTTCGACTTTCGGGTGGTCTTCCTGAAGTGATCCAGAGACGTGGCTGTAGATGATTCATAAACGTCTTCAATGCCCATTTTTTTCAGTTCCCACAAAAATCGTAAAATTTGCGACGCCCTTTGCTCTTCAACTTCGCTGATGTGCACTCGCATAACATACGTCATTAAGTTAGTGCTGTGGTCTAGAAAACTTCTCTGACGAATTGGACGTTGCAGCGTCCATCCGAAGCAAGTGTTGACAGCTTTGAGCCCTTGAACTTCTGTGCTGCGAATAACTTCACCAGACAGAATGTTCAACAGATAGTCAGCTCCGATCAACACACTAAGTACTGGCTCTTCATCAACTTGCACGAGCATGCGGTCGTCTGCCAGGAACTTGCTTTCCAAACGCAACTGTTGTACAAAATGGCTGTCAGCTGATGGCGCAGCATGTCGTTGCATATCACGGTAACAACAATAGCTTGTACAAGGTAAAGCTGGGTGCCTTGTAGACTGCATAAAGGTACCTCAACTATTTTCCGACGTACAGGTCAAGAAGGCGATGCACTACCAAACGTGTTGAATGATATCGTTGTCTCTCCTACGACCTTGAGATTCATCTTCGTGACTACATCTTTGATGAAGAATCTGTGGCTTCCACCATCTGGCATGCCTCTGACACAGCGGTGCTCGTTATTGTGGATGATCAAAGCATGAAAGGTCTGCAGATATACTTCGTTATCCTTGCCATTTACTCTGCGCCCACTGCACGATAACGCTGTGGAGTTTGACACTGCTGTTTCTGGCGATACGAATACTGCTGTGCAGCTTCTGGATGCATCTGCGTCGACACGTGATTTGCAGTACGATGGGTCGCACCAGGTTGTGGCATGCCTTACATGGCAGGATGAGCACGTTAGCTTAACTTGACAGTCTCATGCCTGATGACCCCTAGACGTGCAGCGAAATCATCTGTTGTCCTTGCTTTCTTTACAAATGAGTTCTGTAAGACAGAGGCTGTGACGTCTCTTACTGTCATTTCAGGTCGTTCACAGCGTTTTTCGATTGGCGTCATGCACTGCTCACGACTTTTCAATTCGACCCGAACGAATGCCAGTAGTGCCTTCAATTTGGCATCTGAGGAAGCCGCTGCTGAAGCCGATTCAGACGCAGCTTGAGTGCCATCTGATGAGTCGCTCCTCATTGCTTTGGTTCGTTGCTCTCTAGGAAACGCAAGAACGATGTCGCACGGTAGAACCTTTTGCAGTATGTCGATAAGCATGGCGGACAAGCTTAGCGTAGGCACGTTGAGAGACTTCAGGCAACGAATGTGCAGCTGCGTAGCATCGTACAATCGTCTCAGACCTCGCTCGTCAGTGCCTCGCTTAACATGGCTAATGTTCCTCAGAACGACTAGGTGATACTGCTCGATGCTGCTTCTGTCACCAAAGCTTTCCTTGAGGATATTGATAGCATCAACAAGACTCTGATGTTGGCAGTCCTGCTATGGGCGCTGCGGCTTCTCCGGCAAGATATCGCCGCAGGTAAAACAATTTCGTTGTGGACGAGAGGGCGTTGTTTAGGTTAACTCTGCTCGACTGCTCCTAGAATCAAGTCCACTGATTTACCTCTCCCTTAAATGTTGGCATATCGAGCTTGGGAAGACTAGGCCGAGAAAAAGTGCGCGGCAGGACAGCGTTATCGGTGACGTTACACTGCACAGGTAGCGTTTGCGACAAAATCCCGCGATCTCCCTCGGCTCGTTCCAGTGCCTCGATCCGACAATTCGGCGAGCATGCTCATTGCCTCGTCGTTGCACTCAGCAGCACTCGCATGTTCGACTGCTTGCTCATCCTCCGGTATGTGTTCCTCGATCTCGTCATCGAGCTTCGATAGCCTGTCGTTACTCGAAGAAAGACAATCACGCATACCATGAGCTTGGGAATGTCAACATTTGGCGTAGTCAGAAGAGATCTGGCTTCGCGAATGACCTTGGTGTTGTGCTCGCAGGGCCGCTCACTTGGTATTCAATCGATCGCTTCGTCTAAGTTATGTACGTTATCGCAGCTGGCATGCACTGGAGTTAAGCTCTGCGTCGAAGTTTATCGTTCCTCACCAGTAGTGGCAGAGTAGAGAGCCCCTCGATGGACGCGAAGAGAGTAAGACGTGTCCGCACGAGGTTTCGGTTCCAAAAAGAATGTTAAAGGGGCCCTGCGACACAAATTGAGTAGGCCGTTTTTATCACTGATTCTAGAACTGTTGCACGCGGGGATGTCGCAGAGAGAGTAGAAACGCCGAAAGCAGAGTCGTTATAATTTTATTTCAGCGAACAAACCGCCCAAAATCGCCTTCTGTTTGAACTGAGGCGACACATAACGGAGATTTTTGTTACAGGAAGTGACATAGAGTGACGACATAGGAGGGGCCAGGCCGGGCGTTCTGATTGGCTTGACGCTCCAAGGTGCTTGTTACACACGTGTGGTGTCTGCTTGATCACGCTCTTCAGTACCAAAATGTACTGACATAGTTTTTATGCTTCGTAAGATAGAGAGAAAGTATCTGACATTACTTGCAAAACGACACCAGGTGTGTTGACGGCCGGACGCTATCTGCGCGCGCGCGCTCTGCTCCCGGCATCTTCCGGTGTCGCTCTATAAGACGCGCGTTGCTATTGGACGCCTCCACTGACGTCAGCGGGAGAGCGAAATACGAAAGGGAATGTTGGTTTCATGCTGTCTGCTCGTGTTTTGAACTTCGAGGGCTAATAACTCCAGTTCTAAACTACCGATTCGCATAATTCTTTTTGCGTTCATCTCAGCATTCGATCCTACACACACTGCAGTACTGCAGACGGCAGTTGAAAAAGTGTCGCAGGGCCCCTTTAAAAACGGGAGAGACTGACGCAGACACCGAGGGCCAATTCCCACCTCATCGTCTTCTTCTTTTCTCTACGAGCCCCCATCCTTTTTTAAAGCACTTCTTTTTCTACACGAGCCACCAGGAGGCGATCTGTTCTAGAATTGGCACGTGTATACATTGTGACTTCGGCATGCGCCAGTGATGTATATCTTGCTTCAAAAAGGAGCGTGTTCTCATCCAATGAATTTAGTTGTTAGTCAGGGCCGTGTCTGTGTTGTAGCCGTCCCGTTTTGTCGGCGGATTTTAAACATCATGGAAATGTACCGGCTGGCCCAATCTCTATTTCTTTATTTTTCGGCCCCTGCCAGTACCGGGAAATCGGTCAGTGGGAACGTTTGCATACGCTTCCAGTTACAAGTGCAGATGACTCTTCTTGGGACATTTCAAAAGCTTCTTTTTTGCTACATGCTACTTCTTGCTTAACAAACTAGAACGCTATGGATTTACAGGAATATCTTCAGAGTCCTTTCGTAGTTATTTGTCCGAACGGACTCAGTATGTAGAAATACTTGGTAACAAATCAAACAGGAAACTCGTCGAAACTGGTGTGCCGCAAGGTTCAGCGCTTGGGCCGATTTTGTTCTCCCTGTTCATTAATGATTATGCCCTATCTTTAACCCACATGCAAGAAGCTCTGTATGCAGATGACACAGCTTTATTTATAGCTGATCACTCTCTTCAGGAAGCCGAATCACTAGCCAATGAAGAATTGCAAATGACTTCTCAGTGGTTTAAACAAAACAACCTATCACTAAATACGAAAAAAAGTACATAGTTTTCGCCTCCAACCGAAAAAGAGATACCTGAAACACGTGGTCTATTCATAGGGGAAACTCCCATTGATAATGTAAACGCATATACTTACCTTGGGATAACATTAGACCATTCATTCCACTGGACATCGCACATAGACAATTTGTGCAGAAAACTAAGCTTTGGATGCTTTACATTATTTAAGGCTAGAAACTACTTTAGCACACACATACTCCGTATTTTATACTTTAATGTTTTCCATTCTCACCTAACTTATTGCATCGAATGATGGAGTTTCACATATGCCTCACATTGCTCGGTCATTACCACTTTGCAAAAAAGAGCTCTACGAACCATTGCATCAGCACCCAAGAATGCACCATCGGCTGAACTCTTCAGAAATCTCAATATAATGCCTTTTAATATGGTCAGACAATACAAAACCGCAATATTAGTACACAAAATAATGCATAATAATGTACCCTTTCACGCATCAATTTTATTAAAACCCACAGGCCATACTCGGCAGGCCGAACAACAAAATCTTAATCTGCCTATAGTACGCAATGTCTATGGCCGTCGAACAATACCCTTTGTTGCTGCTAAAATTTGGAACGGTATCCCTACCCTAATTAAATGTCTACCAAATATGATGCAGTCATTCAGGAAACTCTTTCTATCGGGCAGTTACCAGTTGCCATATTAATGTCGTTGAAATGTATGTACATGTCACATTATTTCTGTTGTTTTTTTCCCTACATGACCGTAATTGATTGTGTAATTTGTGACGGAATTCTTTGTGTAAATTTCGTACTCGCTAATTAAACTACTACATGCCTTGTCTGTACGCATCCTCAACTAGCCTTATCGGCTACGGATCCGGATGTTTTCGCAGAAATGTATTGTAAACAATTTCATTGAAAATAAAGCAATCTTCTTCTTCTTCTTCTTCATCAGCTACAACGCTATGAAGAATATGCATGTAGCCCCTAAAGAATAGAAAAGCAGGGGCATATCCCTCCAAGAAAGAAATATCAAGCCTAAAATGCAAACCCACCTATTTGGAATGTTCCACCAGCATTGCTAGGGTTTTTGTGAAGCTGATGAAAAGTGTATTATACTTTAAGGTTGCCGGCAAACCATATGCTGTTTCTCGCCCACTGCAAGCACCGCACTACTATTTCGTTGCTGAATTCCACAGCAAAATGAGCACTAGCTTCGACAGCGTTGCACCTGATACATGATACGGAGTATACTTTGCTTCATGGTGTCACGCAGAGTAACACAATACCAAAACCCCTTCTATACACTTGCGGCTGTTGTCGTCAAGCACATGCTATAGACCCTTTTCTTAATTGCTATAAGATAGCTTACCTGCGATGCAGCTTGCCCGACAACTGGCGGCGTACCAACCCTGCAAACAGCACGGACATGCGCAGTTTGCTTGCAATTGGGTATTTAAAATGTACACTCAGCCCTTCTGATGCAAACATGCACAAAAACCAATCCTCGGCATGACGAACTTAAATTTGGACAACAGTTCAATCACGACAGCTGTCTCTTATTTGGGCAAGTGTGCCCGTTACACTTGCACACTTGCCCATTATTTGGGCAAGTGTGCAGTGCAGTAAACCGCAACTGCGAATTATGAAAGGGTTCATTGTTCGGTAACATGAGCAAGGACGAAACTGGCTTTTGGCCTTCAATCTGTCAACTGTCTAGGAATTTAATGCGATGCTCACGCTGCTGTTACACAGAACGGAAACATGCAGTTCCGTATTTTTCAGTTCTGTTGGACAATTTTCGGCTACCATTCCACATGGCTCATTAATACCCATTCTGGCTCCTCTCGTAAGTTCGTACTGAAGCTTGAAAGCAGCTATCTACATAAACGCACAAATACGCTGTTAAGAGAAGGCTGCAACACATCCTCCATTAAGGGAGACATGGGAATATCCCCTATGTTCGTCCTACAGCAGGCAGTAGCGGGCAGCGAAGCGAGCAGTATGCATGCAAACCGACCGCATCGATTTTCGAATACGAACGAATCCTGCGGATCCCACGCGCTCCGGGAAACGGTGTCACGCAAAGAAGCTAACGAAGGAATTGCCTATGACGAATCGTTTGGGCTTAAGTGCAACTGTGACGAGTAGCATCAATGTTTTTCAGGTCGCGAGTATCCTTAACAGTAGGTCATGAATATCCTTAACCTGGACTAACCGACAGCACCCTGGCAACTGAACGGTGCCTCATGGTACGTCCATGTTGTGAGAACTGTGGTGTCGTAGAGTCTGTAGAGTACATCCTACTTGAGTGCCCTCCATATAAAGACAAGCGACAGGAATAGCACGAATACTTACGGAAGTTCGACCATGGTCACTTGACGTTGACGCGGACGTGGGGTCCCTGGCCGTCACCATCGATGCAACGGAAAGCACTGGACTATTTGTTCAGATACATCGAGTCCATCGGCTTGATATCCAAGATTCGAACTTTTAACCGCAAAATTGCACGCCTGCGTGAGCGTATCAGCGAGCTGCGCTTTATAGAGGTCGAGATTTTTTCCTCTTTCCTTTGCCCACATACTACAAAGGGCCTTTCTTCCCCCTGTTACGGTCGGCTCAGTAGCCTCCCCCCACCCCTTATGTTGTGGAGGGAGGCTAGAAGCAGCAGCCAACGGCGCCACTTCTCGGCGAAGATGAAACCGTCGGGAGTGAGTAGCGCCGCGTTCTCACGGACGGGCATCGCAGCAGTCGCCTCCAAAGAGGCTGTTGCATCCTTTCAGCTGCTGTCGCGACGAGTGTGTTCGCCGCTTTTTTTTGGAGCTTGAACGCAGCCGAAATAAAAGAATGGGGCTGTGACGCACCGGAAGCTCCAGCAATCTGCAGACAGTAGTGTGTCCTGTGGGGTGTGTATGTGCGTGCGTGTGTGTACGAGCGAATTTGTGCCGCTTCTTTTGCAACGAGGACTTCCTCTTCAGCTCGGACGAAGCGGGACTGGCGCATCAGTGCACAGGATACTGAGACCTGCGGCCAGCAAGTGCGCTGGTGGGTCTATGGCTGCGCGAGCGTGAGGAGGCGCTAGCGCGCCATCGCGAAAAAGATGAGACTTCGTGCACCGGGAAGAGTGCCTTTATTTGTGCTGTGATTGTTTTTATTCAGCCTCTTCGCCGGACTGCACTTCCCATCTCTTATCGGGGAATCCCCGGTCCAAATGGGGTCCGTCACCCTTTCCAGCGAAGAAGCACCAAGGCTTGGCGTGACCTCCTCCCTTGGAGGGCGGAGACGACACCAGAAGTGTGATTGGGCACTGTTGTGCATAAGAATGTATAAAAGACGAGCGCAAATGCGGTCGAGTAGGTTCCTCTGCCATCAGGTTCTAAATAAACATCCCTCTTCCTCTAACAATCGCCATCGGTCTCCGAGTCCAATCCGTACAACTGCAGCACTTCCTTCGAGTGGGTATTTGCAACCGCCGACCTGGAATAGCGGAAACCCGGACGGCATGGGCCCGTCTCTAAAAGCCCGATACCCCTCACCTCATTCCCCGCAGAATAGCAAGTAGGCGAACTTTACGCTGGCTAACCATTCTACTTTTCAATGAAGAGCTTCCTCTCCCTAACACTAGGCATGCTTTTGTTCAACTTCGCTCGACTCCTTAGGACGTCCGACGAACGAGTTCAACGAACGACGCTCACAATACACACATTACCGGGCCGTAGCGTATCACAGGTTTTTTTATTCTTCTCCCACCCCAAGCGCCCTATATCACAGCTGCAGCGTGGTGTCCCACAGCACCGGCCATCCACTCCAGGTTGCCCGACCACCATCGCATACTACTACATTTTCTGCCTCGTGATTCATCACAGAAGTTGTAGACTTCAACGACCTGCCCCATGGCGTCATCGTCATTTTATAACCCGTTCTCGTCATTGTTAACGCTTTTCAGTAACCCCACTCGGTATGTAATATCCTATGAAAAGGGGGTAATAAAATGAAATGAAATGGAATTTCTCTTCGAGGAAAGAAGCGCCTGTGCTGTACGCTGACGCCAGTCCCAACGTTATGTCGCTATGACGTATAAATCAGTCACCATAGTGTTGTAGTGCTTCATGGTCAGCCCATGGACGTTAGGCATAGATCTACTCAAGCGCTTTGCACAAAGACGTTAATCCTATTCGTAGCACGTTCCTGAAGGTCACACGATCCCTGAAACGTAACCTCCTCGCTCAATACTTCGCAGCACGCCGATTCCCACTGTGCGCGCCATCTGTAGAATTTGTTTTTGCCAGTCATCATCTTCTTAGTCCTTCGGTGGTGTCACTCGCAGGCCCGTGCGGTTCTGGCGACATCTCTGCATATACAGACTGTTCTGCTCGTTTTCACAGCAACATAACTCCGGATCTCCCCATCGCCCACACTTCACGAGCGCACGATTAAAATTCACTCGCATTACTCGAAGAAAGCCCAGTGCACATTGTTGATAGTACAGCGGAGTATCCAAGAGTACTTTCTTGGCTAATTGGTTTAATTAAGTGAGTATAATAAATATCTAGTTTGAGAACTACTGTTTCACTTAATCAAGCGTCGATGAGACAGTTGTAGTCAGCCACGCATCTAACTGCGCTATTGTCAGCGACGTACTAAGTGCGTACTCATTTTCTCTGAATGATACACGATCCCCGCGAAATATGAAAACTAGCACGTGACATCGCACTCAGCTGCATCGTAAAGCAGCGCCCTCAAACAAGCTGACTGAAAGCGATTGCTTCGCCTGTCCAACATTCGAAGAGACAGCGCATCAGCTTGATACTTGGTATGGAAGCAGCAGCAACCTTCCCGGATTACCAGCGATTTCTTCCTGTCCATTATATGTCACACTTCCTATCCGTTTCTTACGACTTACTGATCCACATTGTAAGAATGGCCTTCGATAGCACGGATAATTCAGAGGAAGCCTGTTCGGGGGCGCTGCTTTACGAGGCGGCTGGGAGGGCTGTCACGTGGTACTTTTCATATTTGGCGGGAATCGCTTATTATTCAGAAAAAATGAGTACGCAGTTAGTATGTCGCTGAAAATAGCACAGCTAAATGCCCCGCGTGGCTGGCTACAACTGCCTCATTGACGCTTCATTGATTACAAGAGTACTTCTCGAATTACATCTTTAATTACAATTCTGTAATTAAATTTAATTAGCGAAAAATTACCCGCGGCTGCTCCACTGTACTAGGAACAATATGCACTAGGCTATCTTAGAGTAATGCGAGCGTATTTTTTTTAATCGTGCTGCCTGATAATTGGGGCACTCTGTATAAGAGAATCTCAGTGCATCTGAAGTTGTATCAAAAAACACTCATGGAGCAAGGTGTGACTAGGAAATTTGCTAAGTCGTTCCATTCTTTCTTTGTTGACTACCTAAGATATCATTATCCATCTTTGAAGTGTAATAAAAACTTCGGGAATGTAGGCTGTTTCTGAGAATACATGCCAGAACTGGCGCTAAATAGTGAAGAATTACAGAAAGTCGAGAAAGTAAAGATATTTCGTGAATATGTTTCTGGCGTATAACGTCTGCAGAACCAGCCTGCGATCGTATACAGCTCAATATCGGCAACCTGGTCGACATGTAGACTGAAGACCAACGTTGCTCCTGTTTAGGTTAATCATTCCTGAAGCCTTTCTTCAATGCTAATTTTAAAAACTGAAAATGTTAGTTTTCTTTTCGTAATTCGCACGCGAATGTTTTGCAATTTAAGGCGTTTTATTTTCGGAAGAGAACTTCAGCTATTTCCAAATTTTTATCGTCACTCCTGTATTTCACCGCATGCAGCCACTTCAAAAGCTAAGTTAATTTCTCGCCCCGCCACGGTGGTCTAGTGGTTATGGCACTCGGCTGCAGATCCGAAGGTCGCGGGATCGAATCCCGGCCGCGGGGGCTGCATTTCGATGGAGGCGAAGTGTTGAGGCCCATGTGCTGTGCGACGTCAGTGCACGTTAAAGAACCCCAGGTGGTCGAAATTTCCGGAGACCTCCACTACGGTGTCTCTCATAATCAGAGCTGGTTTTGGGACATTAAACCCCACAAATCAATCATTCAATTAACTTCTACGTTCTTGCCATACGACGAAACGTCTTTCTCACCTCAAGTGAAAACGTCGTGCCTTGACGCTCAGAGTTGCAAGCGCAAATTGGTTGTATTAAACAAAAGGTGCAGGTTCATTCCGGAGACACCACGTTTATTACGTTCAATTTAAATGGTGCGCGCAACCCTGGTGATTGCCAAGATCGCAACTGCTGCTCGTTCTGTGTTACCAGCAGTCGACTTCTTTACCGTTTGGGACACAAGTTCCGTTGTGACAGTTGCCGAACTTGCACGTATACTCTTCAAGTGCTTCTCTTTCCATTCGCTCCATTAGTTTTATTCCACTTGTTTTGTCTGTGTAAGACAGCTGAAACGGAAACAATATACTTCAAGAAATTCATATAAAGGCTGAAGGACCATGGTAATTCTGTAGCAATCATGCTGATTTATTGGCTACATATTCGGAGTTCCTTAAATCATAAATTCTGTTTGACACCGACTGCAGTTTTGTGACATTATGTTCTTGAGTATATTCGTTGCATCTCTTTTAGATGCGGAGCATCTCTTGCTCGCGGGTATGTCACGCGTCCGGCGTCCGCACTAACACTACGCATGCGCGACTGTCCTCTCCCTTCCCTCTCTCGAACAGCCGCTGCAATAAATAAAGCGGGTAGAGAGCGCGCGCGCGCTTCGCTTCAGTAGTATCTCCTCCTTCTCCGATGAAATAAGTTGGTGGTGTTGTGTGATGGAAGCAACAGTTCCGTCGGCGAGTGGGTTGACGCAAAAGTACGCATCAGCATCAACCCACACTCTGACAACGGTCACGCGATGCGTGGTAACGAACCAAGTTAACAACGTAATAACACGCAAGGTTCACCGCAAAGGTAACACCGAAAACACGGCAAACCTTTTGAACACCGTCGTTAAATGCACCGTTGAAACTCCCAGCGATGCTCCGGATCACCCCAGGGTCCCCTTCGGGGAGATGGTGTAATTTTTTTTTCATTCATCACCCGACATGAATAGGCGCGTGACTGGGTGCATCAGGGGATGCTGAAATCCCGTGCAGTAGTAAATTTAGGGCCACGTGAAGTCTTTAACAAAGCCTGACTTATCACTTCGTTAGTCATTACTCTTACAAAGACGCCGACATAACGTCGGGAATCTTTCACCCACGGACGGGTTTGTCTTCTTCGTACTTGCGCGACCGTCTTTCATAAGTGCACCATTTCATCAGTCTCTGGACCGCAGTAGTCTTTTTTCATTGTGGAGGGCATAAAAAACCAGGAGCGAGGCATGTCTACCGCAGATGCTGGAAATTGCATTAGAATTAATGTATTAATTGTGTTTTTAATACCTCCACGGCAACATAGGCGCAGCGCCACGTCTTGAGGACCATGAAAATCACCGTCTTTGCCAGCGAGCCTAAGTTCTAAGCATAGTTAGCACACTTGCCTGGTAATAAGACGCGAAGGTTGTTGTTTGGGATGTCGTTGAGAGATCCTATTGATGTTTAAAGGCAGCGGATACAAAACGAGCGCCAGGAAGGTAACAAAAACACGGGACATGTGCTGAGTCTCAACTATGTTATCTGTTTCCGCTTAGTTTCGTTTTCTTATTAAGCTATGCAAAAATAGCATCTTTCATAGCATTTTCAAAAAAAAGTCACAGTTTTTCCAAGAACAGCAAACAATGAATGCGATAGCAATGCATGACATGATATACGAAGTAGGGCTAGCAGGTTTATCGGCAATCTGAATTGCAGTGAATGCGGCGTTATAAAAGGGTAACTCCGGCGAGTTTTCAGTCTGCACTGATGGGAATGAAAATTTAGATATATATTTTCCATGGCAGCGCAATAATGCATGCCGAGCGAGGTAGCTGCCGCTCAATCAGTGTTGCTCAAAATGAATTTTAAGATTTTGCCGGATTTTCGTGCGGGCCACCCTGTGTTTTTAACGTCGTTAGCTTCAACATCACCTATCTGAGCAAGCGGGCCGTCAAAGCAAAACGGCGATACATCAGCACTCAAATCGTCCCTGTCAAGTTCAGAAGAGCTGAATAGATCGTTGGATGACATAACTACTTTCATTTTTAAGGCACCAGCTCCATATTTCTGATGACGGGGACGCTGTGACGTCATCGCATACGCTTCACGAAGCATCTACTCGTTTCGGTTTCACCGTTCACACATAGTTCAGGTTGTCATTTCTCCGTGAAATGAAATTTATTTATTTATTTTATTGTTTTTATGACATATTGCAGACCAGAATTCGGTCCATACAGGAAGGACATTCATAGACACACACAAAAAAGAAATACAATACCAAAATATCAATACAGTGAGTATAGGAATGCGTAAATTTTCACACTCAACTCAGTAAAGGCACTCAGACTGCGTATGATAAAAGAAATTGAGTACTGTAGTTACAACAGAATTAATAATAATAAAAAACAAAAAAGAAAAAAAAGACAGAGAACACATAAAAATCGAGACACAACAGACAACGCGGGTGTTGTGGTAACTTAAAAAATTACAGCATATCCACGGAGTGAATGATGATGAGTGGGCGAAGCTCGGGATGTGCATCGTAGATCGTGCCGAGTTCCGGATTAATTTAGTTAACGCGCATGCTACGAAACCTCACGGTTCAACTATGCACAATGCACAAGTGAAATCTCCCACCGGCACTTCATTGCAAGTCAAGATACAGTATATATATATATATATATATATATATATATATATATATATATATATATATATATATATATATATATATGTATATATATATATATATATATATATATATATATATATATATATATATATATATATATATATATATGGGTTTTGCCGGTGAACGCTTCTCCAACGCGAGCAGTCGGTATTTCTCAATCAAGAAACTCGCTAGGAGACGCTGCCTGCGCCAACGTTGTCTCTCGCGTTTGCCAGGGCAGTGTCGAGTTTGCCGGGGAGCGCGTGGCTCCCGGCGCTCGCAGCGAGGGCGAGCGCCAGGTGCCACGCGCTCGCCCTCGGCGCGTGCGTGCCCTCCGGCAGGCACGCGCCGGTGGCTACCTACTACTACGACTACTACTACTACTACTACATACATCGGGGACGCACGACCCACGCCTTAAGGAGCTTCGCCCCTAAAAGGTTCATTCCTTACATGTTTAGAATTACACTCCGACACTGTCCTGGGAAAATATGAATATTCGTAAATATCTGTCCTAGGAAAATGAGGGGTTATTGCAAGTGTGTGTTCGTGACGTGTACGCCTTGTGGACAGAGGTGTTACGTATAATGCGGGGTCAATGGATAATTCACTTTTAATGAGCTATTGTAGGAAATTGAGGCGGAGAATCTGCCTACGTGTTTCTTCGAGGGGGATGTCGTTTTCTGTCATCAGCTGTGTGGGGGAATCGGTGTGCTTGAACTTAGAGTAAATGAAGCGAACAGCTTTTCTCTGGATTCTCTCTATTATTTTATTGTTGTGTTTAGTGTAGGGATCCCATGTAATACAAGCATACTCTAACTTCGGTCTAATGAAAAGAATGTAACTCAGTAGTTTAATGTGGGCGGGCGAATTTTTAAGCTTGTGTTTCAGGAAACAAAGTTTACGGAAAGCCGAGGAACATATATTACTAATATGTAAATTCCACGAAAGGTTGTTTCAGAATGTTGCACCTAGATAATTATAACTTTCAACTTCTTTTAGCTGTGAGGCGCCCAGTGTGTAGGTGTATCTTAACGGGCTTTTTTTCCTTGTGAAACGAAGACAGACTGTTTTGTCTTTGTATAAAGCCATTACCTTAATTACCTTGGCTGCTGCAGGGCTATCAGCACCACTGGAAAATACCGATGCCAAAAGATGGTTAAAAAAGCTGCCGGAGTTGCCCTTTAAAGTAAACATGCAGCTGTGCTTAAGCGAGGCCAGACTCGCACGAAGAGAATGAATGACCACGACATGCCGTTAGCAGAAGAGTGGCACTGAGAAGAAACGGCGCTCCAAAGGTTATTTACTTTCCATGTCCTGCTGTACGATCACCATTTCGTTCGTACCACGGTGGGGAAACTGAGCAGAATAGAAAGCGTTGACTTTACGACCCGGTGATAGTGTATTTATTTATTTATTTATTTATTTATTTATTTATTTATTTATTTTACCCTCCACTACAAGTAGCTTTACAGAGGGGAGCGGGGTGCACAAAATAACAAACTGCAAACAAAAGCGAACAAAATCACATCAAATGTAATAACGATTCCAATACATATGAAGATATGATGTTAGGGAAATATACCTGAATGCAAATATAGGTATGATAAGAAATACAGCAACAGATTGGAATATATATATATATATCCAGTAAATGTGTCTGCCGATCCAGACGAATATGAGCAGTGAAGGAACGGACGAACGTGCAAGAACTTTTTACTTTCCAACGTTTCGGCCGGTGGTCCGGCCTTCATCAGGAATATATATATATATATATATATATATATATATATATATATATATATATATATATATATATATATATATATATATATATATATATATATAAGACGTAGAACTTCAGTAATATTTCATTTATTTTTCGACGTTTCGGTCAGAGCCTGACCTCGACAAATAAATGAAATATTACTGAAGTGCTACGTCTTATACTTATATTCATGCAGCAGCCGAAGCTACCTACTTCGGCAAACTATATATATATATATATATATATATATATATATATATATATATATATATATATATATATATATATATATATATATATATATATATATATATATATAGTTCTCACCTACTCCGCTGCAGCCCCGCGTGTAAACTCTATCTTAAGCCGCCACTTTAATATACTTAAGCAGAGTAGTCGACTCTACTGTGTCTTTCAAACCACAGCTAAGTTGGTTTGCCGCAGAAATAGAAACCTAAGAGACCTACTCGTTAGGGGAAAAACACAGGTCTGAGTGCCACAAAGGGTGCAGACCATGCGGGAAACCTCGATGCAAAGTGTGCCCACACATGGTGACCACAAGTACGGCCGAAGCCTCTCATTCTGACTTTATTTATGATATTAAGGATGATCTTAATTGTGATTCGGGCAACGTCATATACAAAGTCCGATGTGAAGTCTGCAAAAAGGAATATATTGGCCAAACAGAAACCGCGTTCCACCTGCGTTTAAACAATCACAGGGCACATGTTACCGGCCTCACTAATTTGCATTTTCCAAACACATAAACTTGCCCGGTCACTCTTTTGAGCGCATCAGTGTTGTGCTTCTACAATCCGGCTTTCAGCACACACGAGAGCGCGAACAGCGCAAATCCTTCTTTATAAATAAATTTAAATCGCATCGAATTAACGAGAGCCCAGGGCGGCTCGCTTTCCCATGCGACCAATCATAACAGTTAAAAAACGATATTTATTATTTGGCTATAGCTAAACTGGTGTTGACAGTACATAAAGAAAAGTATCACTCCCAGTGTGTTTAACGCTTACTTCCTCCAATATTTTTACCCGCCCCCTTTTTTTCCTCTCTCTTTTTTCCCTCGTTTGTGTTGCGGCCGACCTTATTATTGTTCAAGAAGGCCATAAACTACATGCAGCTGTAGCGCGTCGCCCCTGTTCAAGCATGCCGCCGCGCTTTGCTCACTCGACTCTAACCGCAGGCTCATTATTCTGGGTGGCTCACTTACTCCTTTTTTCTCTCCTTTTTCACCTTTTCCTTTTTTCGTTCCTTCGAATTCCTCGTACAAAGCCTGCACCCAGCTTGTTTCTCATTCCTGCCTTGCCACTCAAGCCCTTATCCCGTTCACGTGACTCCATAGTTCACACGTGGCAACGATTAAAGAAGCAGGCGTTGCACCTCCGGGGTGTTCCTTATCTAGATCGTTTTTTGCCCGCTCCTCATGTCGTGTGTCTACTTCCCTTTGAGTCACCCACGTTGGTCTTTGTTTGCTTATGTTTTTATTTATTTATATATTTGTTTGTTGGTGTGCCCCCTCCTTTCACTTGTAACTCTGCCTTTGCACTTGTATTCGGATGGCCGTTGTGCTCATTCGACTTAAACCGCCGAAGAAGGCTGGTCCTCCAGCCGGAACGTTAGGAATAAAATTTTTATCTGTTAACATTGCAGTTTACTTCAAAGTTCTTATAATTCTTCCACGGTAGCCAGAAGGAAATCTTGTTGACATATATATATATATATATATATATATATATATATATATATATATATATATATATATATATATATATCAAGAAAAGTTCTTCCTGGCTATCGGGATAAATATACTATCAGAAAGACACAGTGACAAACTTAGGATTTATTCTGACGTTTCAGCTAGAGCCCAGCCTTTTTCAAAGATGAAAGTTTCTCATGGGCGCATGGTCTTTAAGTACACTTCACGAACATGCATAATGGGGGGTGGAAAGGGGGGAGCTTACAAAAAAATAAATAAATAAAAGAAGGGGGGGGGTTGGGATACAGATGTGTGTCCAGCAAGCAGTCATGGGCACGTTACCAGTAGAAAGTAACAGTGTTACAGTTACCTAAGCCAAAAAAGTAACTATGTTACAGTTACAGTTACCGGGTCTAGAAAAGTAACTTGTTACAGTTACAGTTACTGTTAAAAAGTAACGTCGTTACTTTTTCGTTACTGTACAAGACTAAGTAATATATGGCAAACCAAATTATACAGCTCTATAATAGGAATGTATGAAGGCATGCGGTTAGTCAAAATCACTTGTGGTAAAATGCCAGATAGGAACAGAAAGGGGCTCACTGAAGGAGGAGGAGGAGAAAGGAATAGGAAAAGCAGGGAGGTTAACCTGTGCTGAGCCCGGTAGACCACCCTGAACTGGGGAAGGGGAGGGAAAGTTCTGGAAGATAGAAAGAGCAAAAAAAAACTAATAAAAGAGTGCTGCAGTGTCGCTGACGTTATAGAAGTTCTTTGTCCATTTTCAGACACGGTTAATTAGCCCAGTAGCATTCAGAAAGTGCAGCAACGCTTTTGTTGCTTTTCCCAGCCGAGATGCACAGAGCCATAGACCTAAGATCATTTCAACGGTGAAAATATTGCTGGTTATCTTTCGCAGTCTTCCACGGAGCTTCATTCGTCCATTGTCATATTTTGAGCAGTGGCACAGGAGGTGCTCGATAGTCTCCTTCACAGCGCCATCGCTGCACTCGGTGCTTTTAGCCATTTTAAGCTTAAAAGAATATGAACGGGCGAATGCGACGCCCAGTCGCAAACGGCATAGCACTGTCTCTTCAAGTCGGGAAAAACCCCGCAAAAGCCGCAGCTGCAGTGATGGGAGAATGCAGGTGATGATGCGTGAAGCCACGTGTGTGCCACTGCTGCAGTGTCGGATTGCGTGCTACCCTCAGGGGTGAGACAGCAGAAACAGACTTGGGAGCAGTTCTCGGAGCAGCGAAATTTTCATTTTGGAGCAGGAGAACGTTGATTTTGAGCAGCTCACAACAATTAATACGATGCCTTAAGAGTTAAGAGCTCAAAAAGTCAAATTTGGAGCAGCCAAGACAGCCAAGTATCTTTTTCACAACCAGGGGTCAGTACACATATCAAATAAAAAAAAATTCTCACTGCACCAAAATTGTCGACACACAATAGTCTTTTAGTTACGACCACTCACATGATTTTGTGAACTACGGCTTTGACATTTTGTAGATTTTCTTATTTAGCTTCTGAAGGATCCCTGGCACTTCTTGTGGGCTAGTTAGTGTTCTCTTTTGTGAGGAGAGTCTGGTCACTTAGGATTTCGCCAATATTTTTCTGCTTCACACCATTACGAAAAGCTCATCTGAGCTTTTCACCAGCGCATTATGCTGTATTGTAGCACTGCAATACTGTGGTAGCGACTAATCGTGGAAGATGTTCCAATTTCATGTAGATAATGACATTCCACGTGTCTTGTTTCCACATGTCTTGATTTTCGTGTCAACATACGCTGACACGAAAATCGAAGCGTCTGCTGCAAATCTCGGACACCCGCGATTCAGCCACGCGATGCCCATTGCAGACTCCGCTTTTCCTGCCCATTGAAACTGACGTGAGCACCAAAATACTTGCTTTCCAGGCTGTTTTGGAGCAGTTTGGAGCAATTTTCCCAATTTTCATGCTTTTGGAGCAGCTCGGAGCAGGAAAACAGAATTGTATCGAAACTGTGCAATATGAGCAGCTGTCTCACCCCTGTACTCTGCTTAAGGATTGGGCTGCATCAATTCGTGATAAGGGCGTGCGGACAGGGTTCGTTCCTTCGTGTGGTTTCTTGGCTGCGGCTCGCTCAAAAGTCCAGCACCAGCAATCGTAGTGTACGCGCCCCATTTTGCTGTAACAACTTTTTTATTGATTGTCGGAAACTAATCCATTGAGAAAACCTTGTGCCGCAAAAGACTGCCGCACGCTCGTAAATGAAATAGCAGCTCATCCTGAGACAGTTCGAGTCACATTGCGGCTTTTTGTAAGTGCCGCTGCCTTGAGAACTGAACGTGTTCGAGGCATTGCAGAGCGTATGTTTCTGGGCGGTTTTAGCGCGCGTTGTCATGAAGAAATGGCTGGCCACAAGAAAAAAATTAAGGATGCTGCACCGGCACCTGTGCAACAGCGTCTTTCGTCACCTAGGCCGCTTAGGCCGACCATACGGCCGTGTCGCGCACCTTTCTGTGCATGGGGACGGGGAACCCTTCGCCGCTCTTTTGTGTCGTCGACTGGCGGTGCTTTGCTTGACTTCGTAGAAAAAACACTTCACTTGTGCCATGAGAACACGTCAGCCCATTTCCAGGGGAAAAAAAGCGAAGAGATGTCCGTGTCCTGCCCAGAATGGCGACACAAGTGATACATCGTAAAAATACTCCGCTAGCGAGATAATAATACATTTCGTAGGTGTATCTCGATACAGAGATGCAGATAGTCAAAAGTATTTATGACCAACATCGCGATATTCTTGTATCGCGATATTGCTCAGCCGTGCTATTAAGGAGCGTTGCTGCTGGATATTTTTTGGGAAAAGGAAGTAACTGTAACGGTATTTCCAGTTACAGTTACTGTGTAAAAAGTAACAGTGTTACAGTTACAAGTTCCTCTATATTAAAAGTAACTAGTTACAGTTATAAGTTACTGAAAAAAGTAACTAGTAAGCGGTAACGCGTTACTAGTAACTAGTTACTGCCCAAGACTGCCAGGAAGCAAAGGCCAGTCCAAGATGATGTCTGCGTCCGCACGGCGCCTCCATAATAAACAACGGGTGGGCCGAGCTCATCTGGTACCAGATTGTGCGCCCTTGTTTGAAGACACTCGCGCCGCCATCACCTGAGTCCATGGTGCTGCGACTCCCGCAGTGAAGCGCGGAACCGCTGAGCCAAATGTCGTTGTTGTGGGGGGAGTACAAAGAGGAGGGGGGGGGGGGGGCGAACGGGGGAAAGACAGGTTCTTCTGTGCGCGGTCGGTACCAGTATAGTTCAAAGGATCGTCCCTGCACCGTGTTTCACGGAAAATGGAGGATAGAAAAAGAAACGTAGCGTATCCGCGAACAACCCTGAATGGTTTAGTTCGTTAAAGGCATGTACACGCAGACACAAAAAAAAAAGAGAGAAAAATAAAAAAAGAATAAAAGAAGAGAAAACATCACACAGAAAGGGGGGTCGTTTAGTTTGACGAGTCATACTCCGCGGAACCCGTTCTCTAGCGAAAGTGCGCGATGCTCAGCCAAGGGGGCACAATACATATCTGCACCCTGCGCGCGCGGCGCGGCCTGAGTGAAATATACCAGATAAAAATGAGAAAAAGACAACAAGAAACATGATGGGGAATTAAATATCCTACGATAATACATGAAAATAAATGAAATCAGACCATACGCCCATGAGAAACTTTCATCTTTGAAAAAGGCTGGCCTCCAGCCGAAACGTCAGAATAAATCCTATGTTTGTCACTGTGTCTTTCTGATAGTGTATATATATATATATATATATATAGTGCACAATTATGATCGAAATGAAAAAGACCCTCCTCAAACAGAAATACATGGGAAAATAATTGACGATGCTATAACTCGCGGCCACGTGCTTGACCGCGCTGAAATTATCAAAAATCAGTCACCGAGCAGGGAACACAAGACTAACTTAATACTTACTCACTCTGCCTCGTTGCCAAAGTTATCAGCTATTGTTAAAAAAATATCATAACATTCTTACTCAAAGTGATCGCCTCAAACGCATATTCGTGGAACCGCCTCGTGTCGTGTACAGACGATACACAAATTTACGCAACATCTTAACTAAATCAACTTTAAATCCACGTCGTGGCACTGGCTGCAGGCCGTATAATAAGCCACGTTGCCAGGTCTGCCCTTATATTAGAACTACAGAAAAGACAACAAGCACCGCGTCGAAATTTTTTTGTACAAATTAAAGGAAACTTCACTTTTGACACGGCTAATATCGTTTGCCTGCTTGAGTGCACTAAATGTAATCAACAATATACTGGTCAGACAGAAACACCTTTCCGAATACGGTTTAATAATCACAAGTCACACACAAAAAATTACAGCATATCCACGGAGTGAATGATGATGAGTGGGCGAAGCTCGGGATGTGCATCGTAGATCGTGCCGAGTTCCGGATTAATTTAGTTAACGCGCATGCTACGAATCCTCACGGTTCAACTATGCACAATGCACAAGTGAAATCTCCCACCGGCACTTCATTGCAAGCCAAGATCCAGTATATATATATATATATATATATATATATATATATATATATATATATATATATATATATATATATGGGTTTTGCCGGTGAACCCTTCTCCAACGCGAGCAGTCCGTATTTCTCAATCAAGAAACTCGCTAGGAGACGCTGCCTGCGCCAACGTTGTCTCTCGCGTTTGCCGGGGCAGTGTCGAGTTTGCCGGGGAGCGCGTGGCTCCCGGCGCTCGCGGCGAGGGCGAGCGCCAGGTGCCACGCGCTCGCCCTCGGCGCGTGCGTGCGCTCCAGCAGGCACGCGCCGGTTGATACCTACTACTAACTACTACTACTACTACTAATACATACATCGGGGACGCACGAAATGGCTGCTAATGGGGAATGAGAGACAGAAGAATTCGGCTTTTAGTTAACGCGCACGCTGCGAATTTTTTAGTGTTCAACAACGCACAGGAGAAATCTCCCACCGGCACCACCTTGGAGGTCAAAGCGTAAGACTGGTTACGCACTACAACGACTACGACGAGGGACGAACGGGTGCCGCTTTAAGGAGCTTCGCCCCTAAAAATTCCTTGAACATGCCCCTGTCTGAGCATGTGCACCTTCCAGGCCATTCATTTAGCGACCTGAAGGCAATGATACTGGAATCGGGCTTTTGGACGCACCACGAACGCCAGGTTCGTGAGTCCTACCTCATTTATAAGTTCAAAGCCCCTACCTCGGGCATTAATGAAAACATGGGTAAACTCACATGTTTCCCTAGTGACTAGGGCATTGCCATTAGGAGGAAGCCATTTCAAACAACTACAATGTGTTCTTTCACACTTTACTTTATTGCTGAACTTTTTTTACATCTTTTATGTTATTCCCATTTTTCTTCCTTCATGGTTTATATTTTTCCATTACAAGATATTCTAGTCGATTCTAGCCAGCCGTTTGTCAACAAATCAGGTTTTTTTGTTGTTTTTTATCCTTTCTGCTGTGGTGATTACCACATTTACAATGTAGAGTGGCTTTATAGTTGCATTACATACAGGTAGTATAATCCCTCGGGGTTGTAAGTGTGCCGCCTTGCTGCTAATTGAGAGGCTACGGTGTCGCTTCGTGACTCGCCACAGCTTATCACTTGTTCTGGCCAGGCAGACTTCATAGCCATTCCCTGTACAGACATACGCCTTTGTAGCCGCATTCTCTCCCCTTCCTGTACGCTTAGAAGGAAGGCGCTCTGCAATACCTTTTTACTCTGATGAAGGCCGGTCCACCGGCCGCAACGTCAGTAAAGTCATGTTGTTAATCGTGTGAATCTCTTCTTTTACAACATAATGACGCAGAGCGATCGGCTTAGAAAGATTTTCACGGAATCGCCAAGAGTTGTATATCGTCGTTCCAGGAATATGCGTGACATGTTAACCCGTTCGAAGACCAAAGCTGTTGTCCATCTTGGTTGCCAGCCTTGTAAAAAAGCCCGCTGCAAAATCTGCGTGCATATGACGTCATCAAATACTGCCCAAAGCACTGCATCTAATTTTTCTGTAAACATCAAGGGCAATTTTACTTGCGATAGCGCTAATGTCATCTATCTACTGGAATGTTCATTGTGTCATATGCAGTGTATCGGTCAGACCGAAACTTCATTCCGCACGCGATTTAACAACCACAGAGCACATGTCAACGGCTTACCGCATCTACCACTAGCTCGATATGTAAGGCTGCCGGGACACACGTTTGATAATATAAAGGCAACAATAATACAATCAGGTTTCAAAACGCACCATGACCGGGAAGTACGAAAATCATTCCTCATCCATAAATTTAACACTGTGTCATGCGCTATCAACGAGAGCGTTGGTAAATTGTCGTGCCTATCAGTCATGTCCTGATATCATTCTGTTCTCTTTTGTATAATCACCGTCACATTGCAGCTAATGCGCTGTATAGATATGTTCTGAAAACATGTATTTTATTAATCTTTATTATTTTTACTTTCTTTTGTCGCGCATATATGTTCTAAAAACATGGTTCTATATTTGTGTTTTATTTCCTGTGTCGCGCGCATGCGTGACGATGCCATGCTCATCTGCATCGGTTTTGTGGTTCACATGTTCTTGTCTTAGCCTTGTCATATTTTCACGACTACACGTGCACGTACATGACCTTGCCCACATGTGTATGCCCATAAAAGCGGCTACGAGACTGTAATTGCCCCATTCTGACGAAGGCCGTGTCACGGCCGAAACGTGGAACAATAAACGTGCGATTTTGGCAAGTGTGCAACTCGTTTCTTATATATATATATATATAAAGTTCCGCCAACACGCTCCTCGCAGGGAACTGCCAGCTACGTGTACAATAGTGCGCGTGGCTATTTCTTTTTTCTTTTTGTTTTGTTGTGAGGACGTGACGTCTCACGGACATTGAAGCCGACAAAACGGCGAAAGGAACGCACAAGCAAGTGTTTCAAAGCAGGGACATTGGGCCGCTCTTCGAACGCCTCTCTGCATGTGCCCCTGTTGTGCGTGAACGAACAAGGAAATTAATAGAAAGGAACGAGCTACGGGAGACGAAGGACGACATCGGAGACGAAGGCAGCAGCTCTGGTGTTCCTTCGAGTGGAGATTGGCCACGTTTAATTTTTTCTACTCTTCCTTTTTACTTAGATTTGTCTGTTGTCTTTTCAGGTACATCTGCACGCCGGTTTCCGGTCCCGGCCAGGGCTCGCCCTGGTCGGCTAGTCGCCCTACCGAGTCGGTACCACTGCAGAGTTTCTTCCGGAATGGAGTAAGCTGTTTGCCTGTGGCGCTTGTACCAACCGATGGGGGAGCCATTCGGCTGAGTGAGTCAGAGATTTTCCACCAGGATCTGCGCAAAATAACCGGGAGGTATCTTGACATTGAGGAGGTGAGGCGTTTTGGCAAAACTGGTATTTTGTGCAAGTCATCCAATGTAGAATGCTTGACCGACTTGCTTGCCTGCACAAGGTTTGCACACACTTCAGTTCGTGCATTTATACCACTTCATCTCGCTTGCGTGAAAGGCATTATTCGTGGTGTACCGACAAATATCTCGCCGGAGGCTTTCTTAAGTGGTTGCACCGGCTGATGTCTCAGTGTACAGATGTATAGGTCTGTAGGCGATACACGGGTCCCAGCTGAGAGCGTTATCGTCTCGTTTGCCGGTTTAACGCGCCCAACTGAAGTGAAGGCATGGCCGTATTTGTTCCGTGTAGAGGCGTTATCTCCACGACCACTGCAGTGCCGGAACTGCTGGCGGTTTGGACACAGTGCTAACGCTTGCAGGTCCGCTACGCGTGTTGTAAAATGTGGTGGATCGCATTCCACATCAGACTGCAACGTCGAAACTCCCTTGCGCTGTTTATGTGAGGGAATTCACATTTCTTCAGACAACAGTTGCCCTGCCCGAGGCAGCGAGTTGCAAGTCATTGAGATCATTGAGAAACGACATTGTTCCCGAGCAGAGGCTGTATCGTTGATAAAAGAGCGCGATAGTGGCTATGCAGTTGTTACATCTCGTCAGTCCATATCTCTAGAGCCTACAGTCTCTGCTGCTGTTGCTACAACAATTGATAACGCCATACCTATATTCATGCAACACATTTGCTGAAGGCTTGACCGAAATGCTAGCCGCTAGGTTAAACAGCCTAAGTAACTCTTTCCTGGCTGCTGCAGCTACTGCTGGTGGACCCGCGTATCCTGAACGCGATTCATACATTGAAAATCAAATGGAACTTCTACAAAATAAGCCCACTGTTGCCAGCTCACCATCACCTGTTAATGCCGAACCCAGTAATTCTTTCGGAGAGATGAGGCTGGGAAACGTCGCTAATAAGCGCAGGAGTACCCCATTATCTCCGACACAGTCATCCTTTTTGAAGCCTAAGAAAGGCTCTACTGCTGATAAACAGAAGCAGGACGTATTCCGTTCTGCAGTCGAATCGACTATCTCAAGTTTAAAGGTTCTACAATGGAATTGCCGCTCTGTATTCACCGGTTGCACTGACCTTCTTTATCTAGTACACAAGATAGCTCCTGATATTATTTTACTTCTAGAGTCATGGCTTTCTACACATCAGAAATTTACTATTAATAATTTCCGAACATTCCGCTTGGGTCGTCCAGGTAGGGGTGGCGGGTTGATAATTTTAGTTTCGTCGAAAATATTTCATAAAGCTTCCATTACTTTCGAATATGCCTGTTCAGACTGTGAAATTTTGGGATTAGATTTCTTGTTGCCTGGATCCTCCACGCTTGCAGTGGTTAATGCGTACTACCCGAATGGAGTGAGAAATACAGATCATCTGGGTTCAGTTACCCCTAATTGTCGTTCTAAGGCGGTTGTACTCGCAGGGGACTTCAACTCACACCATACTTCTTGGGGAGTAAAAACTGATAGTTGTGGAAAGCGACTGTGGGATTGGACACAGAGTAATAGCTTTTATTGCCACAACACCGGTGAAATCACCTTTTTACGCGGGCGCTCCTCATCAGAATTAGACCTGACTTTTTCTTCAAATCTATTGGCTATCTCATCTTTGGCAACATCTGACAATGGAACTAGCAGTGACCACATTCCCATTAGCTTTGATATCATGCTCTGTCACCACGCCACCGTCACACGACAACGCTACTTCATTAATTACAAAGCATACAATACTGCGCTGAAGGAGGCTTTAACATCTCTTAGTAGATGTGATGAGCGACAGAGAGCTTAGTCAGTCATAAATAGTATGACTTCTGCTATTGAGTCAGCACAGTTTTCTGTACGGGGTGGAGGTTCCCCGTCAAACTCAGCTTGGTGGCATGAGGCGCGCACGCTTAACTATAGGCGACGGAAACCAGCATGAAAACGTCTGCAACATAATTATGCGCCTAAAGTATGGATGGACTATCAGTTTTGTTCTGCAATATTCAAAAGAACTGTTGCAGCAGCTAAAGAAGATCACAAGAAGAATTTGCACTCGCTACTGCCGCGGCTTGATAGAAGAACCGCTCTTTTTAGATTTATTCGCAACAAAAAATCGCTTCAGCAAGATACTTATTCTCTATCTCTTCTATTATGCCCTAATGAAATCGCTCAATTGTTAGAAAATATAGGTAAGGGACTTGAAAATCGGTTCACTTCATTATATCGGGCATCTATTGTGGTTAAATGTTTAGTACCCGATTTTCAGGAGGTGGCCATGGCGGAACTTGCAGATGTTATGCTGACTACACATCAAGCAGCTCCTGGTCCGGATCGTATTACTACTTCTATGCTTAAAATAATGTTCGATCGATATCCAAATGAGCTACTGAATATAGTTAACTGTTCCCTACTGTATTCGTGGATTCCAATTTCATGGAAAATCGTAAAAGTAGCGCTCGTGCAGAAAAATAAGTCTGGGACACGATCTAGATAATATTCGGCCAATCTCACTTACTTCTAATATAGTAAAGGTCATTGAAAAAGTTGTGAACGCTCGACTCAGTGAGTTTATTTCTCGTGAGAACATCCTTTCTTCGAGACAAATAGGATTTAGGCAAGGTTGCTCTATATGGTCGGCTCATGTGGACCTTGAAAGCCGAATACGGCTTGCAAGACTATCGGGAGAGATTTCAGCATTAGTCACATTGGACATAGCAAAAGCCTATGACTCTGTGGAACATGGAATTTTAATTTCTAGGTTAGTCGAATACAATGTTCCAAACTATATCGAATATTTGGCTCAGGAATTTCTTTCTGAAAGGCAGTTATTTGTTTCCAGGAAGGAGCTGCATCTTCTTTATTTAAACAAACAAGGGGCGTGCCGCAGGGGTCAGTTTTGTCCCCTCTGTTATTTAATATTTTATTATCTTCTGTGCCGCTCCATCAGAATGTTCAGCTATATGTGTACGCCGATAATATTGCATTTTTCTCATCGTCCCATGATGTTCACAAATTATACAAAATTTTGCAGTCTTATTTGTCTGAGCTTGAAGTGTGCCTTAATGGTCTCTTTTTCACGCTTAACGTTAGTAAGTGCGTATTACTGCTGTTCCCACAAACAGATAATGTATTACTTTCGCCGAAAGTATCGTCATTGAGATACCTAGGTATTATATATGAAGAGAATCTAAGCTGGCAACAGCAAATTGAAGTAAACAGATGCAAAGGAGAGCGGGTCATGGGCCTGTTGCGACGTTTCAGTAGCAAAAGTACCGGGATGCGAAGCTCAACATTGCTGATCATATACAAACTGTACGTACGCCCCATTTTGGAATTCGGTTGCGTTCTGTTTTCCGGCTGTGCGGCCTATAAGCTACGACCTCTACTTTTGTTAGAAAGGGAAGCCCTGCGTCTTTCTCTCGGTCTATCAAAATGTGCGGCCAATAACGTGCCATATTTAGAAGCTCGTGTGATACCCTTGGAATCAAGGTTTAAACAACTGACAGTGCAAACATTTCTAAAGCTCTACGATACGCCATTCTCCTGTTCGCAGTCAATCTTCATTACTTCCCGTGATTCCTTTTTTAGGAACCGATAGCGACGCTATCAATGGCCTCAGGTGGTTTTTGTCCAATATATGATATCTGATATTCAAGTTTCTCTGCAGAACCTTACTCCCCTAAGGCCACACTTACTTGAAGGATAATCTATATTTTGATCACATTTTCCCTAAAGATGCTAAGCTCCTTCCCTTACGTATTTTTGAAGGATGCCTTCAGGATCATCTCGCCCAGTTTCCTGAGCATTTTGTAATCTCTACGGATGCGACTCAAAGAGTGCAGAAGGCTGGAATTGGTATATTTTCCTCCCAGTTGAATTGGTCGTTTGCGCTCCGACTGCCTGATTTTACCCCTATATTCCTAGCAGAATTTCTGGCTATTGCATTGGCGATGAGGAAATTGAGTCCGTGCCAGACTAAAGTAGTCATTATTACAGATGCGTTGTCTGTCTGTCCGCATGTAACATCTCCAAAGCAGTCGCCCTTATTGAACATTTTCTCGACGCTTGTGCCGTCTTACATATCAGAGGATCGCTTGGTTTGGGTCCCTGGCCACACTGGCATTTTGCTAAATGAATCAGCTGGCTCGCTGGCAACGTCATCTCTAGACGGCCCAGTGTTAAATGTGCTGCCGAAATTTTCGTTTATCACAGCCGAGAGGTTTAAACGCTTTCTTCTACTGACATGTACTAAGACATCTCTTCTAGATTTGTACGACTATCGCCACCTTCAGCTTGCATGGAATACGGACAAATCCCTTTCACGTCTGTGCGAAGTAGCGAGTCTCAGATGTAGAGCTCCCAGTCTAAATTTCTATCTTAATAAATCTGGTTTCTCCTTAACTAACCTCTGTTTGGTATGCAATGAGCCAGAAACGATTGATCACTTCCCTCTGTCTTGCCGGCGATTTTCTTCACTCCGCCGAATGTGTCTAAATTCAGTATTATATAAACTGCGTTTACCTTTAACAACACCAAATCTTTTATCTTTTGGTGCCTCTCAGGATGGTACAAGCCACGCTGTTTTAGCAGCATTACATAAATTTATCGAAGCCCTCGGAAGAATACGCTGCTAGTGCTGTCGACCACAGGGTTTCGTTCCCAATGTTTCTTTTAGTAAATTCTAATTATTAATTTTAATTAGAACTTCTTCCTTCCTTTTTATTTTTCTAAGATTTTGGCCTTGGACTTTTAATTTTCCTGCTCTTTACATCATTACTTTTAGTGTGGCCAATCCCCCTCGTGGGTAAGTGCCAACTATAGAGGCCACAACAACAACAACAACAAAAACAACAGCGGAGTTGAGAAGACCCGCTGTCCTGGTCGGGCGTCAATGCCCTGGAGACCAGAATTTGTCGGAGGAACCCAGTCGAGCGCCAACGCCCGAGGGACCTCGAAAACGATACGTCACCTGCTCCGGATGCGAAGCAGACAACTGGCAGTCTTCGTCGGCGCTTCGTAGACAGCACTCCTGGTCCTTGCCTCGCCGTTCCTAACAACCTGCGACGGACGCTGTGTCAACGCTGTCGGCGCGCCGGAACGCGTGAGCCCTAGGCGCGTTTGAACTCTTTTGAAGTCCTGCTGTACAAACGCTGCATGCACATGTTGTGAGTTCAGTGCTTCTGTTTGCGTTTCCCTCTACGTTTTCGTATTCAAATATATGTGTTCGTGTGCTGTGCCAGTTAGCGTCTGCCTCTTCCTTGCCGCCTTCGGAGGCTTCTCTGACTCGTTTCCTTGAGCCTTCTCCCTCGAACCTTTATTTCACAACAATGACGTCCGCGACGGAGACCTTCTCCTTTCTACACTAAGAGGGTCGGAGCGGTGCAGTCAGAGAACGTAAATGAGGGCTGCATTGAAGATGGAGGTATTTAACTTCATCGAAACTGGCGAGAAGCTTGGTTGAAAGGCGCGGAGATTCAGGCATGGGCAGAACAGCAAGCCGAATAAGCACGTGAGGAGAGAGTGCAAGCACAAGAGTTGGAAAGTCGCAGAATTAGAGCGCCACAAAGTTGTGTTCGAGCGCGATGTTCTAGATGGGAGGTTGCGTCTTGAAGAGCTTCGGACGCTGAGACCTATTTTAGATACAGCTGAAGAAGCTGAAGTGCGCACGGAAGCGCCGAAGGAAGAACTGACTAACTCTCATAGTCATTCCCATATTCACTAAGCTACCTACCAATGGCAAAACCATGTGTCATGTGCCAGGGCGCGACGTTCAGTACTACTCACACGTAGAGCGCACGCAAGCCGCCTCGACTACCCTTGAATCCCATCATATGGGAAACGCCAAGGACTTTTCATGTCCAGAAACGCGCGTCAAAGAGCACACTATACCTAAGAGCACACTATACCTTCAGAGAAAGAATGTACTGACTGCCAATCTCAGTATTGGGGAAATAGCCAAGAGTTTTTGTGTCCGAATGTTCTCAGTTATGAGCAAAATATATCTTCAAGTAGCCTTCTTTTCCAGAAAGAAATTACCAGTATTTCAGTAACTAAGGAACATGACATCTCCGATGTGGCTAAAACAGTGCAGCCTGTCATAGGCACAGAAGATGGTATCATAAAGGAGGACCTCATTGGATTGAATACTAGCCCGATTACTTCAACAGAGCAGCCAATAATAATACCCAGAACAAGAAATGGTTAAAGGTCTTTCTGCATGTTTTCTGGAAAGCCAACAAAGCAAACATGCTTCTCAGGTGTCACTGACATCTGATGCTGTGTGTGTTAACCTATGTCGTGCGCTTTCATGAAAACATGGAGACTGAACAAATTTAATGAGCGCCTTCATTCGAGGCAACAGTAGAAGAAGCGGCCCAAGGCATTGCAGTTTGCGCAGTGCAAGTGGGACGCAGATTGTCGCGGTGTCCATGTTAGGTGCTTCTTTCTTAAACACATTCACGTCTCATAGTCAGACCTATTGGTGTCACGCCGCTCACGGAAAATTTGCTAGATATAAGAATAAGGCGGTTTAGTGGCAAGCTGCTGGAAGTGCTAGTCATACAGTAGAAAAACCGCACCCTTTGTGCTGTGGTGTGCAATCCACGAAAATTTCTTTGGTTATGAGTAAGGCGTGCTACACATCTTTGTTCGCACTAATGCGACAGGAATTAAGGAGAATATAAACACTAAGAAGCTGAGGCACAAGCGACGTTGTGTGTTATGCAGATATGTTAAACTACATGTCCGGCACACAAGAATAAACGTATTGAGGGTATACTTCCCGACCCATGCCTGCTTAGCACTGCTTGAACAGTTGGGATGCTTTGAATGCTTCCAATTACAAAGTTTCGTAGAACGGTGACTATTACTGGTTTTTGAAATAAACGTGTGCTTATGGATGAACCGTGTCATTTTGGTACAACGAGGTGTCTTGTCGAGCTGTCTTCCTTCTAACACCTTATATTATCGCCCCTTGTTTATCAGACTACCTATTTCTAAATTGTGTCAGCATCACTTACGTCAGCCACAAGTATTCGTAGATTTCGTGAGACTACCTGAAATATTTGGAAAGGAATTCGAAAGATAGTGCAGCAAAAGCGACTTGGGTGTAACGTGTCTGACCTGAATGTGAAGTGTTTACTCGCATCTTGTGTATGTGCATTTATGTGTGGCAAGGTTCTTAGCGAAGCAGTGGATCTCACAACAAAGTGTTCCCCTAGAACGCTTCTCGCGATGGGGGCTCGTGTGAGGAAGCGACGTCTCACGGACATTGAAGCCGACAAAACAACGAAAAGAACGCACAAGCACGCGTTTTGAAGCAGGGACATTGGGCCGCTCTTCGAATGCCTCGCACGTGCCCATGTGGCGCGTGAACGAAGACAGACAGACATCGAACTTTATTGTCGTCCTGAGGAGCGACTCTCAAAGCCCCTTACAGGGGAGGAGCCGCCGCGGGCCGCTCCCACGTCGGGAAGGGCAGGCCGTGCCTGATCGCCGCGTCGTGGGCCCTCTGGACTGCCCATAGCTGCGCTGTGAGTTCAGTGCTTTTAAGCGCCTTTTCCCACTCTTCTTCAGTGGTGAAGTGTTCGTCGTCCTGTAACGAAGGGCACCGCCAGAGCATGTGTTCTAACGTGCAGAAGGGATCTCCGCACTCCGGACAATCGGGCTTGAATGAGTCCGCGTACCTGCTGACGCTGGCTAGGCTGGGATAGGACCCGCTCTGCAACATTCGGAATGTGGAAGACTGAGGTCTGGAGAGCTTGGCATGGGGCAGGGGGTAGACTCTCCTGCCGAGCTGATAGTGCTTGGTGATTTCATTGAATGTGTGCAACGAGTCCTTGTGGAGCCCCGCGTCCGCATCCGCGCCCGTGAGCGGCATTTCCCCGGCGCGGTGGGTGAGTTCGCGCGCGCGGGCATGGGCCAGCTCGTTGGCGTTGGGAACGACGGAGGAGACCTGAGGCCCCATGTGGGCCGGGAACCATGTGATGACGTGGGGGGCGACGCTCCTGCCGCAAAGCAGGGCAGCCGCCTCCTTAGAGACCGAACCCGAAGCGAAGGCCCTGACCGCCGCACGGGAATCCGTGTAGATCTGTGGCCTGCTTCCGTCCAGGAGAGCGAGGGCAACAGCGACCTGTTCCGCCAGTGCCGGGGACGAGCCCTTCATCGACGCAGCGTTGAGGAGAGTGCCACTGTGATCAACAACGACCGCTACGAACCGGTCCGACGAACTGTATTGGGCGGCGTCGACGAACGTGACCGATTGCGGATCTTTGGCGACGGACCCTAGAAGCGCGGCCGCCCTGGCCCTGCGTCTGCCCACATAGTGTTGCGGGTGCACACTGCGGGGGAACGGTGAGACCATGATGGCCTCCCGCGCCCCCTTGTCGAGTGCGCATCGCCTTTCCCTGACGGCAGTGGGATTGCAGCCCAGCACCTCCAGGATTCGCCTCCCCGCAGGCGAGGAAGAGAGTCTGATGACTTGGGCCGTCTGCTGTGCCTCGACCACTTCGTCGAGGGTGTTGTGGACTCCCATCTGCATGAGCTTCTCCGTGCTGGTTCTCATAGGGACGCCGAGCACCTTTTTAATGCTCTTGCGCATCAGGACCTCAAGCTTTGTTCTCTCATATCCGTGCCATCGATGTGCAGCGGCCACGTACGTAATGTGGCTCATTAGGAAGGCGTTGTACAACCTTAGGAGGTTATCCTCCCCAAGCCCTCCGCGACTGTTGGAGACCCTAGAGATGAGCCTGACCATGTTGTTCATTTTGGTGGCGATACGGGCGATCGTCTGTCCGTTGCAACCATTTGCCTCAATCAGCATACCGAGTACGCGGATGACTTGTACTCTGGGAATGACCTGCCCGGTGGCCGTGCGAATGTGGATGTCGACCTCGCTGAGAGGAACCTGCCCCTTGGGGATGCGGCCCCTCCTGGTCGGCCGATACAAAAGGAGTTGGGACTTGGACGGAGAAAGCCGGAGCCCCGTGCCCGCCAAGAATTCCTCTGTGCAATTCAAGGCCTCCTGTAGGGATTCCTCGACTCTGCCGTCACTGCCACCCTCGCACCACACCGTGATGTCGTCGGCATAGAGAACGTGATTAACGCCGTCGACCTCAGAGAGGCGGGCGGAGAGGCCGCGCATCGCCACGTTGAAAAGAAGCGGTGAGATGACCGACCCCTGAGGAGTGCCCCTTGCCCCTAGCTCGAAGGGATCAGACTTCACCTCGCCCACCCTGATAGTAGCACGTCTGCCCCGAAGGAACGAACTGACGAACCGGTGAAACCTGGAACCAAGGCTCATGTCCAAAAGGGAGTCGAGGATGTGCCTATGCGAAATGGAATCGAAGGCCTTTTCGAGATCCAGTGCCAGGATACCCCTGACGTCTCTGGTGTCCCTATCGATGATGTGATGTTTAATATGTTTCATAACGTCCTGAGTCGACAGGCACGGACGAAAGCCCACCATGTTGTAGGGGAGGAGTTCGCATTCTTCGACATACCTAGATATGCGGTTGTGAACTACGTGTTCTGCAACCTTTCCCACACACGAAGTGAGCGAGATCGGTCGCAGGTTGTTTAAGCCGGCGGTCCGAGCTGGCTTGGGTATCAGAACTACCGATGCGAGTTTCCATTCGTCCGGGACGACACCCGAGTCCCACACGCGATTGATCTCGTCCGTTAACGTGGCGATGGCCTTTTCATCCAGATTTCGAAGCAGCCTGTTCGAAATACCGTCTGGCCCAGGGGCCGATCGGCCGTTAAGGTTTAAAAGCGCTTCCCTGACCTCGTTCACAGAGAAGGGAGCATCCAAGTCCTCCCTCTGGAGGCCTCGGTAGTGTGGGTAGTCCGCGTCGCACGAGGGACCCGTGGGTAGGTATCTGGCGGCTAACGACCGGAGAATGTCATCCTCTGTGGAGCCCTCCCGTTTGGCTTCGTGCAGAATCCTATCCATAGCTAGTCTCTGATTGGACTTCGAGGCCGATTCGTCCAGAAGCTGCTTCAGGAGGTTCCACTTTCCTCCCGTGCGCATTTGACCGTCGACCGAATTGCAAACCTCGTCCCACTGCTGCTTAACGAGCGCACGACAGTGTTCCTCAATGGTGCGATTCAGTTCGGCTATCCTCTTACGTAGTCTACGATTGAGCTGTTGCCCCTTCCACCTGGCCAGGAGAGCAGCCTTGGCCTCCAGGAGGTGGGCTAGACGACTGTCCATCCTGTCTACCTTGAGGTCAGTGTGGACTGTCTTGGTGGCGGACTCGACGTCTGTTTTCAATTGCGACAACCATTCGTTAGAGTCTGCGTGATCCTCCGTCTTGCCCTCTCTGATTTTGCGAAATAGGTCCCAATCCGTTATCCGAAATTCGCGGGGGGGTCTGCTCGACACCTCGAAGGAAGCGGCCAGAACGAAGTGATCGCTGCCCAGGTTCTCATGCAGGTTACGCCACGAGGTAGGCCCCACCCCCTTGACGAACATGAGGTCCGGGGTGGAGTCCCTAGTGATCGAAGTGCCTATTCTGGTAGGGAAGGACGGATCCGTCAGGAGTACGAGCGCGTGGTCAGCGGCCGCTTGCCAGAGGTCACTCCCCTTCGCGGTTGACAACGGGTAGCCCCACTCGAGGTGCGGGGCGTTGAAGTCTCCCGCGACCACCAGTGGCGCGCCCGCAGCCAGCCCCGCGGCCTTTGCTACGAGAGAAGCGAAGCGGTGTCTTCGGTCCCTGGGCGAACTGCATACGTTAAGGATAAAGATGCTGGATTTTAGCCAGGCGTTGGGAATGATTTCGATTAGCGAATGCTCAACCTTGCTGTGGTCCATGCGCATGGATTTTACGACAAATGAACATCGTTTGGACACAAGAAAGCTAATACCCCTCTTGCCGTCAGAATATACGGAGTGAGACCTGTAACCCTGCAGTGAAACCGCCTCTCTTAGAGTTTCCTGTAGCAAAATGACGTGTGGCTTACACTCGCGTGAGCGAACGAACTGTTGCAGGACCGCCTTTTTCGGCAGGAACCCGGCGCAGTTCCACTGCCAGATTAGAAATTCTTTATCCTGACCCGCCATGATTGGAGCTTTGGCTTGACCTTTCCTGTAGTGAATCGCGTCTAAAGCCCCCTACTTCTGAAAGTAGGCCAGTGATAACTCCGCCCGAGGACACGGGGGTTGATGCTCCGAGACCGACCCTAGTTTCAATAGTGTTGACTCTGCCCGTGAGAGCAGCCACCGCCTCTACTAAGGTCATGACTGCGCCTTGGAGGCTCTGTACCGACTCCCTGACCTCCTTCATGGAATTTCTAATCTCACTTCTGAATTCCTCGAAGTCCCCTTCACCCTCAGCTGGTGCCGTGAGGGCCCGCTTTTTGGCTGATCGGGCCGGCGTCGGCGCTTCTGCAGGAAGCTCTCTGGGAGCCGGCGCGGGCGGCGCGGACGAACCCGACCTGCGAAGGGACTGGAACTCGGCCCTGAGCTGCTCCAACGCTGCTCTGAGCTGCGCGTTCTCCTGCTCTAAGTGCGCGATTCTAGCATCGCTCTGCTCTGGCGGTGAACCATTCGTTACCTTTGGAAGCTGCTTGACTCGGTCGGCCCAGGCGGTGTCCTGGATCCTGACTCTCGAGCGAGAGCGCCCCCTGGAGCTGGAGCGCCCTCTGGAACGGCTGCGGTGGCTGACTGGCGTGGCGGAGCGGGCTCTCGTGGACGCCCTGGATACACTCGGATCACGTGTTCGGCAGCTGGTCGCCACTTGCGGGGAAGGCTTTTCTCGGCGCGCTTTCGCTGTCTCCTCCTGCGACGGACGACGTAGGGCACTTGGAAGCGTTGCCTGCAGGCCTTGTCCGCCGTGAGATGAGGCCCCCCGCAGAGGGCGCACGTGGGCGAGCACTCGTGGTCTTTCGCGGGGGACGCGATTCCGCATCCCCTACAAATCGTTTTCTCCGGGGCCGGGCACACGTCGGCACGGTGACCCAACCTCCCGCAGGCGTAGCAAATGTCCGTCTGGCGTCGGTAAAGAGTACAGCGAAACATGCTGGCGCCGCACATGACGTAGTTCGGCACTTTGAGTCCGTCAAAAAGGACGACGATCGTGGTGGTGTCCTTGATGCGCTTCACCTCGAGGGCCTTAGGGTTCCTCGGCTGGAAAATCATGTCCCGCAACTGATTGTGGTCGAAGTCGAGGTCGACGCCCCGCACGATTCCCTTGCACGTGTTATCCGGCGCCGCTAGGTACGAGTTGACTTCGTATCGGGCGGACCCGATGAGTAGAGCTTCTACCTTCGCGTAAGCGCGGGCGTTCCTCTCCGTCGGCGTACTCACAACAAAGATGTTTTGGACCACGTTGGGGCAGACAATGTCCCCCTCCGTCTCAGCCGGGGCGAGTTGAGCAGCCATGGCCAAAGCCTGTGTCACCTTGATCTGACTGATCCTCCTGACGTCAAGCCCACCCCTAGGGCGGACGATGATCCTAAAGTGCTCCCTTGGCAGGTGAGGGAGCCTCGAGGCCGCGGTGAGGCGTTTCTTCACGCCGCGGGCGGCGGGGGTGCGGGGCCCGCCGCGGCCGCTGCCACATTGTGTCGAACTTTCCCGGCCGCTGGCGTCGGGCTGGCTTTGCGACTTGCGCCTAGAAATGGCCGTGGTCCATCCGGGCTGCAGGCATTCTTCGGGGGTGATGTCCTTCCCTTCGACTGTCACTTGCATGGACATTGTTGGGAGCAGCGGACGCGCGGCGGCGTCCGAGAGCTACGCCCGGCCGCGCGTTCCCCGGGAAAGTAGGCCTAGCATCCGTGCGATGAGATCGGAAGCAAGAAGTCCAGAAAAGTGGAGAGAAGACCACCCACCGGCGAAAACTTGCTAGCGGAGCGGTCCTCTGGACGAATTCTGAAGAATGATCCAAAAATTCGCTGAAGATGAGATGTTTTCTCGACCGAAAACATTTACCGAAGCGAGAGCCGATGTTTGCGCGTCCGCACTAGTCGGGGCCCCCTGGCGGTCTCTGAACGAAGAAGAAAAAAAAATAACAGAAAGGAAGGAGCCACGGCAGACGACGGAAGACATAGGAGCTCAGAGGACGCGCTGTCCTGGTCGGGCGTCAACGGCCAGGAAGCCAGGATTTGTCGGAGGGACCCAGTCGAGCGCCAACGCCCGAGGGACCTCGAAAACGACACGTCCCCTGCTCCGGACGCCCAGCAGGAGACTGGGAGTCTTCGTCGGCCCTTCCTAGACAGCACTCCTGTTGCCTGCCTCGCCGTTCCCAAGAACCTTCGATGGACGCTGTGTCAAGGCCGTTGGCGAGCCGGAACGCGTGAGCCCTCTGCGCGTTTGAACTCTTTTGAAGTCTTGTACAAACGCTGCATGCACGTGTTGTGAGTTCAGTGCATATGTTTCATTTGTGAAGAAGAAGAAGCACCGCTATCGCCAGTCGCATTGCTAATGCTTGGCTCGGTCGGCGCGTGCTTCTGGTTGCTGGTGTCTCCTGGCTGCCTCGCCGCTTCATACGATCGCCCTGCCTTGGTAGTGACGCCTTGTGAATAAACCTCGTCACATTTGGTGGAAGGTGCTGGAGTTCCCCGTCCTTTAACACCCTGGAGTTAAGAACAAGGACGCTTCCACCCGTCATGACCGACACCGCGTCCCAAACAGCGCCGTCGCCGCAGTCCGTTACCTGCACCGGCGTTCCTCGACAACGGGACCCGAAGATCTTCAGCGGAGCAGATGACGAAGACGTGGAAGATTGGTTTACCTCATATTGTCACGGACCCAAATAAGTGGCAGCCTGATGTCCACCAAATTAGAGGACCAAATAAGAGGAAGCCTGAAGCCTGCAGTCCGGAGTTCGACCAACAACGTTCTCTTCTTCTTCTTCACACACAACGCGTATGAGCCAGCGTCGGCGGTTCATGCATGAAGGTATGTGCCATTACTCCCCCTCCCAAGGAAGCATCGTCTCGATGCTACAGATGGGTAAGGCTAAGTAAACTGATCCCTGGATGTGTAAAAAGAATAAGACAAAACGGGGCACCACAAAAACAAACAAACAAGAAAAAACAGAACACTACGCGATCAGAGAATGTGCAGTCACTCGACAGTCCCGTCACCACGCGGAAAGTACGGTTTCAGCCTGGATACGTGCACAACTTCGGTTTGGGGACGCCTGCGGGAGTTCCTTGGGGTACCTTCTGGGAGGACTTCGTAAGTAATGTCGCTCAGGCGCCTTACAACCGTGTAAGGGCCAAAGTAACGACGCAACAGTTTTTCTGAACGGCCACGCTATCGTACGGGGATGATACGTGACCTCTCGATGGCGAAGATTGTAGCGGCGCGAGTCCAAGGTTTGGCGACACTGGATACGGCGTCGAGCGAGTTCACGGGCGTCCTCAGCGCGCTCGGCGAACGTTGCAGCATCGGTATGAAACTGTCCTAGGTTGTCGGGAAGCAGCATGGCGTCGAGCATCGTGGTGACCTCCCGACCGTAAAGTAAGCGGAACGGCGTAAATCCTGTGCTCTCTTGAATTGCGGTATTATACGCAAAAGTCACGTAGGGAAGGATGTTATCCCAGTCCTTGTGGTCGATGGCGACATACATAGAGAGCATATCCGTGATTGTCTTGTTCAGACGTTCAGTCAGGCCGTTTGTCTGCGGGTGATAGGCCGTGGTCCTGCGGTGTTCCGTACCACTCAGCCGCAAGACTTCGTGTAGCAATTCTGCAGTAAAAGCTGCTCCACGATCAGTAATGACTACAGCAGGCGCTCCATGGCGGAGAACGATGTTGTCAATAAAAAATGGGCGACTTCTGCTGCGGTGGCTCTTGTCAATGCCTTTGTTTCGCAGTACCGCGTTGAGTAGTCTGTGGCCACCACAATCCATCGATTCCCGGACGAAGATGTAGGGAATGATCCCAGCAAATCCATGCCGATCTGGTGAAATCTGCCGTTCACATGTTGCAAGGTGCACGATTAAATCCGATTTGTATGTCGTCGACATAAGT
>CM023484.1:110381094-110465249 GCA_013339685.2 Hyalomma asiaticum | reverse complement strand
ACTCGTCTTACTGGTTGGTTGCCTTCAGATATGCACATGCGCCATATGCTTTCGAGCTAGCATCCACGAAAGTGTGAAGTTCCGTCGTATCCGTGAATCTTTGGAAACTGCTGACGCAGTGCGGAACTCTAATGAAGCCTAGCTGTGGGACGTCCGTGCACCATTTATTCGAAGGTGTGCCAATTTCCTTGGGTAACTCTTCGTCCCACGCAACGTTTCGGACCCACAATTGTTGAAATAGAAGCTTGGTTCTTACTGTGAATGGTGAGGGTTCTCGAAGATGGTCATAAGTCCTAGATGCCGCCTTCAGTAGATGCCGTTTTGTGTTTGCCTTTCTTGACGTTAAGTATTAGATAACTGACTTCAGAGTGAATTCAAAGTTGTCACAAGTTGTATTCCACTGCATACCCAACACAGCCGTAGTGTCGTTAATGTCTCCATCTATCGGCTTTTCTTTTGTCAGAAAAACTTCTTGCGGTGTGTTGTCCGTGGTTCCCCGTTTTGGAAGATTCATCCCGGCGTCATTCATGATTGCTTTCGTTCTTCCGTAAACTTCAAGGGCTTCTATGAACGTATCTGCACCAATAAGCAAGTAATCAACATAAAATGGCTTCAGACTCGCCCCCAGCTTCTCGTATTCATGTCCCATGTTGTGTAGGTGCTTCTGCATAGTAGCCATTAGGAGAAATGGGCTTGATGTTGACCCAAAAGGCACGCGCGTCCTGCGCCATTCGACAACATTAGCATTGTCCTCTTTGGACGTCTTATCGAACAAAAGAAATCAGAAGGCGTCTCTGTCTGGCTCTTGTATTTCGATCTGCAGGAACGCTTTTTCGATGTGCGAGTTCAGGGTGATTAAGCGCCATCGAAAACGAAGTAGCACATGCAGAAACTCCGGATTTAGGTTAGCTTCCTTTTCTAGACAGTCGTTGAGCGAGAGTAGTCCTGGGGCATGGGATGATGCATCGAAAACAACCCTGAGTTTGGTTGTCAATGACTCTTCTGTGATGATCTCTCGGTGTGGCATGTGGTAAACCGGATGGTGATCGCGAACATCCTTGGGCACAACTTCTGCGCTTTATGCAACATATCCTGTCGTATGACTGTATCGTAGCGGTCAAGCAAGCCTTCTTGTCAGAATAGTCTGCTCACCAACTTCTGTAGACGGTTGACAGCAATGTCGCGATTGTCACCGATGAGATACTTGCATTCTTCTTTCCACGGCAAGGCGGCAGAGTATCACCCGTTCGACTTTCGGGTGGTCTTCCTGAAGTGATCCAGAGACGTGGCTGTAGATGATTCATAAACGTCTTCAATGCCCATTTTTTTTCAGTTCCCACAAAAATCGTAAAATTTGCGACGCCCTTGCTCTTCAACTTCGCTGATGTGCACTCGCATAACATACGTCATTAAGTTAGTGCTGTGGTCTAGAAAACTTCTCTGACGAATTGGACTTTGCAGCGTCCATCCGAAGCAAGTGTTGACAGCTTGAGCCCTTGAACTTCTGTGCCTGCGAATAACTTCACCAGACAATGTTCAACAGATAGTCAGCTCCGATCAACACACTAAGTACTTGGCTCTTCATCACTTGCACGAGCATGCGGTCGTCTGCCAGGAACTTGCTTTCCAAACGCAACTGTTGTACAAAATGGCTGTCAGCTGATGGCGCAGCATGTCGTTGCATATCACGGTAACAACAATAGCTTGTACAAGGTAAAGCTGGGTGCCTTGTAGACTGCATAAAGGTACCTCAACTATTTTCCGACGTACAGGTCAAGAAGGCGATGCACTACCAAACGTGTTGAATGATATCGTTGTCTCTCCTACGACCTTGAGATTCATCTTCGTGACTACATCTTTGATGAAGAATCTGTGGCTTCCACCATCTGGCATGCCTCTGACACAGCGGTGCTCGTTATTGTGGATGATCAAAGCATGAAAGGTCTGCAGATATACTTCGTTATCCTTGCCATTTACTCTGCGCCCACTGCACGATAACGCTGTGGAGTTTGACACTGCTGTTTCTGGCGATACGAATACTGCTGTGCAGCTTCTGGATGCATCTGCGTCGACACGTGATTTGCGTACGATGGGTCGCACCAGGTTGTGGCATGCCTTACATGGCAGGATGAGCACGTTAGCTTAACTTGACAGTCTCATGCCTGATGACCCCTAGACGTGCAGCGAAATCATCTGTTGTCCTTGCTTCTTTACAATGAGTTCTGTAAGACAGAGGCTGTGACGTCTCTTACTGTCATTTCAGGTCGTTCACAGCGTTTTCGATTGGCGTCATGCACTGCTCACGACTTTTCAATTCGACCCGAACGAATGCCAGTAGTGCCTTCAATTTGGCATCTGAGGAAGCCGCTGCTGAAGCCGATTCAGACGCAGCTTGAGTGCCATCTGATGAGTCGCTCCTCATTGCTTTGGTTCGTTGCTCTCTAGGAAACGCAAGAACGATGTCGCACGGTAGAACCTTTTGCAGTATGTCGATAAGCATGGCGGACAAGCTTAGCGTAGGCACGTTGAGAGACTTCAGGCAACGAATGTGCAGCTGCGTAGCATCGTACAATCGTCTCAGACCTCGCTCGTCAGTGCCTCGCTTAACATGGCTATGTTCCTCAGAACGACTAGGTGATACTGCTCGATGCTGCTTCTGTCACCAAAGCTTTCCTTGAGGATATTGATAGCATCAACAAGATCTGATGTTGGCAGTCCTGCTATGGGCGCTGCGGCGTCTCCGGCAAGATATCGCCGCAGGTAAAACAATTTCGTTGTGGACGAGAGGGCGTTGTTTAGGTTAACTCTGCTCGACTGCTCCTAGAATCAAGTCCACTGATTTACCTCTCCCTTAAATGTTGGCATATCGAGCTTGGGAAGACTAGGCCGAGAAAAAGTGCGCGGCAGGACAGCGTTACCGGTGACGTTACACTGCACAGGTAGCGTTTGCGACAAAATCCCGCGATCTCCCTCGGCTCGTTCCAGTGCCTCGATCCGACAATTCGGCGAGCATGCTCATTGCCTCGTTGTTGCACTCAGCAGCACTCGCATGTTCGACTGCTTGCTCATCCTCCGGTATGTGTTCCTCGATCTCGTCATCGAGCTTCGATAGCCTGTCGTTACTCGAAGAAAGACAATCACGCATACCATGAGCTTGGGAATGTCAACATTTGGCGTAGTCAGAAGAGATCTGGCTTCGCGAATGACCTTGGTGTTGTGCTCGCAGGGCCGCTCACTTGGTATTCAAGCGATCGCTTCGTCTAAGTTATGTACGTTATCGCAGCTGGCATGCACTGGAGTTAAGCTCTGCGTCGAAGTTTATCGTTCCTCACCAGTAGTGGCAGAGTAGAGAGCCCCTCGATGGACGCGAAGAGAGTAAGACGTGTCCGCACGAGGTTTCGGTTCCAAAAAGAATGTTAAAGGGGCCCTGCGACACAAATTGAGTAGGCCGTTTTTATCACTGATTCTAGAACTGTTGCACGCGGGGATGTCGCAGAGAGAGTAGAAACGCCGAAAGCAGAGTCGTTATAATTTTATTTCAGCGAACAAACCGCCCAAAATCGCCTTCTGTTTGAACTGAGGCGACACATAACGGAGATTTTTGTTACAGGAAGTGACATAGAGTGACGACATAGGAGGGGCCAGGCCGGGCGTTCTGATTGGCTTGACGCTCCAAGGTGCTTGTTACACACGTGTGGTGTCTGCTTGATCACGCTCTTCAGTACCAAAATGTACTGACATAGTTTTTATGCTTCGTAAGATAGAGAGAAAGTATCTGACATTACTTGCAAAACGACACCAGGTGTGTTGACGGCCGGACGCTATCTGCGCGCGCGCGCTCTGCTCCCGGCATCTTCCGGTGTCGCTCTATAAGACGCGCGTTGCTATTGGACGCCTCCACTGACGTCAGCGGGAGAGCGAAATACGAAAGGGAATGTTGGTTTCATGCTGTCTGCTCGTGTTTTGAACTTCGAGGGCTAATAACTCCAGTTCTAAACTACCGATTCGCATAATTCTTTTTGCGTTCATCTCAGCATTCGATCCTACACACACTGCAGTACTGCAGACGGCAGTTGAAAAAGTGTCGCAGGGCCCCTTTAAAAACGGGAGAGACTGACGCAGACACCGAGGGCCAATTCCCACCTCATCGTCTTCTTCTTTTCTCTACGAGCCCCATCCTTTTTTAAAGCACTTCTTTTCTACACGAGCCACCAGGAGGCGATCTGTTCTAGAATTGGCACGTGTATACATTGTGACTTCGGCATGCGCCAGTGATGTATATCTTGCTTCAAAAAAGGAGCGTGTTCTCATCCAATGAATTTAGTTGTTAGTCAGGGCCGTGTCTGTGTTGTAGCCGTCCCGTTTTGTCGGCGGATTTTAAACATCATGGAAATGTACCGGCTGGCCCAATCTCTATTTCTTTATTTTTCGGCCCCTGCCAGTACCGGGAAATCGGTCAGTGGGAACGTTTGCATACGCTTCCAGTTACAAGTGCAGATGACTCTTCTTGGGACATTTCAAAAGCTTCTTTTTTGCTACATGCTACTTCTTGCTTAACAAACTAGAATGCTATGGATTTACAGGAATATCTTCAGAGTCCTTTCGTAGTTATTTGTCCGAACGGACTCAGTATGTAGAAATACTTGGTAACAAATCAAACAGGAACTCGTCGAAACTGGTGTGCCGCAAGGTTTCAGCGCTTGGGCCGATTTTGTTCTCCCTGTTCATTAATGATTATGCCCTATCTTTAACCCACATGCAAGAAGCTCTGTATGCAGATGACACAGCTTTATTTATAGCTGATCACTCTCTTCAGGAAGCCGAATCACTAGCCAATGAAGAATTGCAAATGACTTCTCAGTGGTTTAAACAAAACAACCTATCACTAAATACGAAAAAAAGTACATAGTTTTCGCCTCCAACCGAAAAAGAGATACCTGAAACACGTGGTCTATTCATAGGGGAAACTCCCATTGATAATGTAAACGCATATACTTACCTTGGGATAACATTAGACCATTCATTCCACTGGACATCGCACATAGACAATTTGTGCAGAAAACTAAGCTTTGGATGCTTTACATTATTTAAGGCTAGAAACTACTTTAGCACACACATACTCCGTATTTTATACTTTAATGTTTTCCATTCTCACCTAACTTATTGCATCGAATGATGGAGTTTCACATATGCCTCACATTGCTCGGTCATTACCACTTTGCAAAAAAGAGCTCTACGAACCATTGCATCAGCACCCAAGAATGCACCATCGGCTGAACTCTTCAGAAATCTCAATATAATGCCTTTTAATATGGTCAGACAATACAAAACCGCAATATTAGTACACAAAATAATGCATAATAATGTACCCTTTCACGCATCAATTTTATTAAAACCCACAGGCCATACTCGGCAGGCCGAACAACAAAATCTTAATCTGCCTATAGTACGCAATGTCTATGGCCGTCGAACAATACCCTTTGTTGCTGCTAAAATTTGGAACGGTATCCCTACCCTAATTAAATGTCTACCAAATATGATGCAGTCATTCAGGAAACTCTTTCTATCGGGCAGTTACCAGTTGCCATATTAATGTCGTTGAAATGTATGTACATGTCACATTATTTCTGTTGTTTTTTTCCCTACATGACCGTAATTGATTGTGTAATTTGTGACGGAATTCTTTGTGTAAATTTCGTACTCGCTAATTAAACTACTACATGCCTTGTCTGTACGCATCCTCAACTAGCCTTATCGGCTACGGATCCGGATGTTTTCGCAGAAATGTATTGTAAACAATTTCATTGAAAATAAGCAATCTTCTTCTTCTTCTTCTTCATCAGCTACAACGCTATGAAGAATATGCATGTAGCCCCTAAGAATAGAAAAGCAGGGGCATATCCCTCCAAGAAAGAAATATCAAGCCTAAAATGCAAACCCACCTATTTGGAATGTTCCACCAGCATTGCTAGGGTTTTTGTGAAGCTGATGAAAAGTGTATTATACTTTAAGGTTGCCGGCAAACCATATGCTGTTTCTCGCCCACTGCAAGCACCGCACTACTATTTCGTTGCTGAATTCCACAGCAAAATGAGCACTAGCTTCGACAGCGTTGCACCTGATACATGATACGGAGTATACTTTGCTTCATGGTGTCACGCAGAGTAACACAATACCAAAACCCCTTCTATACACTTGCGGCTGTTGTCGTCAAGCACATGCTATAGACCCTTTTCTTAATTGCTATAAGATAGCTTACCTGCGATGCAGCTTGCCCGACAACTGGCGGCGTACCAACCCTGCAAACAGCACGGACATGCGCAGTTTGCTTGCAATTGGGTATTTAAAATGTACACTCAGCCCTTCTGATGCAAACATGCACAAAAACCAATCCTCGGCATGACGAACTTAAATTTGGACAACAGTTCAATCACGACAGCTGTCTCTTATTTGGGCAAGTGTGCCCGTTACACTTGCACACTTGCCCATTATTTGGGCAAGTGTGCAGTGCAGTAAACCGCAACTGCGAATTATGAAAGGGTTCATTGTTCGGTAACATGAGCAAGGACGAAACTGGCTTTTGGCCTTCAATCTGTCAACTGTCTAGGAATTTAATGCGATGCTCACGCTGCTGTTACACAGAACGGAAACATGCAGTTCCGTATTTTTCAGTTCTGTTGGACAATTTTCGGCTACCATTCCACATGGCTCATTAATACCCATTCTGGCTCCTCTCGTAAGTTCGTACTGAAGCTTGAAAGCAGCTATCTACATAAACGCACAAATACGCTGTTAAGAGAAGGCTGCAACACATCCTCCATTAAGAGAGACATGGGAATATCCCCTATGTTCGTCCTACAGCAGGCAGTAGCGGGCAGCGAAGCGAGCAGTATGCATGCAAACCGACCGCATCGATTTTCGAATACGAACGAATCCTGCGGATCCCACGCGCTCCGGGAAACGGTGTCACGCAAAGAAGCTAACGAAGGAATTGCCTATGACGAATCGTTTGGGCTTAAGTGCAACTGTGACGAGTAGCATCAATGTTTTTCAGGTCGCGAGTATCCTTAACAGTAGGTCATGAATATCCTTAACCTGGACTAACCGACAGCACCCTGGCAACTGAACGGTGCCTCATGGTACGTCCATGTTGTGAGAACTGTGGTGTCGTAGAGTCTGTAGAGTACATCCTACTTGAGTGCCCTCCATATAAAGACAAGCGACAGGAATAGCACGAATACTTACGGAAGTTCGACCATGGTCACTTGACGTTGACGCGGACGTGGGGTCCCTGGCCGTCACCATCGATGCAACGGAAAGCACTGGACTATTTGTTCAGATACATCGAGTCCATCGGCTTGATATCCAAGATTCGAACTTTTAACCGCAAAATTGCACGCCTGCGTGAGCGTATCAGCGAGCTGCGCTTTATAGAGGTCGAGATTTTTTCCTCTTTCCTTTGCCCACATACTACAAAGGGCCTTTCTTCCCCCTGTTACGGTCGGCTCAGTAGCCTCCCCCCACCCCTTATGTTGTGGAGGGAGGCTAGAAGCAGCAGCCAACGGCGCCACTTCTCGGCGAAGATGAAACCGTCGGGAGTGAGTAGCGCCGCGTTCTCACGGACGGGCATCGCAGCAGTCGCCTCCAAAGAGGCTGTTGCATCCTTTCAGCTGCTGTCGCGACGAGTGTGTTCGCCGCTTTTTTTTGGAGCTTGAACGCAGCCGAAATAAAAGAATGGGGCTGTGACGCACCGGAAGCTCCAGCAATCTGCAGACAGTAGTGTGTCCTGTGGGGTGTGTATGTGCGTGCGTGTGTGTACGAGCGAATTTGTGCCGCTTCTTTTGCAACGAGGACTTCCTCTTCAGCTCGGACGAAGCGGGACTGGCGCATCAGTGCACAGGATACTGAGACCTGCGGCCAGCAAGTGCGCTGGTGGGTCTATGGCTGCGCGAGCGTGAGGAGGCGCTAGCGCGCCATCGCGAAAAAGATGAGACTTCGTGCACCGGGAAGAGTGCCTTTATTTGTGCTGTGATTGTTTTTATTCAGCCTCTTCGCCGGACTGCACTTCCCATCTCTTATCGGGGAATCCCCGGTCCAAATGGGGTCCGTCACCCTTTCCAGCGAAGAAGCACCAAGGCTTGGCGTGACCTCCTCCCTTGGAGGGCGGAGACGACACCAGAAGTGTGATTGGGCACTGTTGTGCATAAGAATGTATAAAAGACGAGCGCAAATGCGGTCGAGTAGGTTCCTCTGCCATCAGGTTCTAAATAAACATCCCTCTTCCTCTAACAATCGCCATCGGTCTCCGAGTCCAATCCGTACAACTGCAGCACTTTCTTCGAGTGGGTATTTGCAACCGCCGACCTGGAATAGCGGAAACCCGGACGGCATGGGCCCGTCTCTAAAAGCCCGATACCCCTCACCTCATTCCCCGCAGAATAGCAAGTAGGCGAACTTTACGCTGGCTAACCATTCTACTTTTCAATGAAGAGCTTCCTCTCCCTAACACTAGGCATGCTTTTGTTCAACTTCGCTCGACTCCTTAGGACGTCCGACGAACGAGTTCAACGAACGACGCTCACAATACACACATTACCGGGCCGTAGCGTATCACAGGTTTTTTTATTCTTCTCCCACCCCAAGCGCCCTATATCACAGCTGCAGCGTGGTGTCCCACAGCACCGGCCATCCACTCCAGGTTGCCCGACCACCATCGCATACTACTACATTTTCTGCCTCGTGATTCATCACAGAAGTTGTAGACTTCAACGACCTGCCCCATGGCGTCATCGTCATTTTATAACCCGTTCTCGTCATTGTTAACGCTTTTCAGTAACCCCACTCGGTATGTAATATCCTATGAAAAGGGGGTAATAAAATGAAATGAAATGGAATTTCTCTTCGAGGAAAGAAGCGCCTGTGCTGTACGCTGACGCCAGTCCCAACGTTATGTCGCTATGACGTATAAATCAGTCACCATAGTGTTGTAGTGCTTCATGGTCAGCCCATGGACGTTAGGCATAGATCTACTCAAGCGCTTTGCACAAAGACGTTAATCCTATTCGTAGCACGTTCCTGAAGGTCACACGATCCCTGAAACGTAACCTCCTCGCTCAATACTTCGCAGCACGCCGATTCCCACTGTGCGCGCCATCTGTAGAATTTGTTTTTGCCAGTCATCATCTTCTTAGTCCTTCGGTGGTGTCACTCGCAGGCCCGTGCGGTTCTGGCGACATCTCTGCATATACAGACTGTTCTGCTCGTTTTCACAGCAACATAACTCCGGATCTCCCCATCGCCCACACTTCACGAGCGCACGATTAAAATTCACTCGCATTACTCGAAGAAAGCCCAGTGCACATTGTTGATAGTACAGCGGAGTATCCAAGAGTACTTTCTTGGCTAATTGGTTTAATTAAGTGAGTATAATAAATATCTAGTTTGAGAACTACTGTTTCACTTAATCAAGCGTCGATGAGACAGTTGTAGTCAGCCACGCATCTAACTGCGCTATTGTCAGCGACGTACTAAGTGCGTACTCATTTTCTCTGAATGATACACGATCCCCGCGAAATATGAAAACTAGCACGTGACATCGCACTCAGCTGCATCGTAAAGCAGCGCCCTCAAACAAGCTGACTGAAAGCGATTGCTTCGCCTGTCCAACATTCGAAGAGACAGCGCATCAGCTTGATACTTGGTATGGAAGCAGCAGCAACCTTCCCGGATTACCAGCGATTTCTTCCTGTCCATTATATGTCACACTTCCTATCCGTTTCTTACGACTTACTGATCCACATTGTAAGAATGGCCTTCGATAGCACGGATAATTCAGAGGAAGCCTGTTCGGGGGCGCTGCTTTACGAGGCGGCTGGGAGGGCTGTCACGTGGTACTTTTCATATTTGGCGGGAATCGCTTATTATTCAGAAAAAATGAGTACGCAGTTAGTATGTCGCTGAAAATAGCACAGCTAAATGCCCCGCGTGGCTGGCTACAACTGCCTCATTGACGCTTCATTGATTACAAGAGTACTTCTCGAATTACATCTTTAATTACAATTCTGTAATTAAATTTAATTAGCGAAAAATTACCCGCGGCTGCTCCACTGTACTAGGAACAATATGCACTAGGCTATCTTAGAGTAATGCGAGCGTATTTTTTTTAATCGTGCTGCCTGATAATTGGGGCACTCTGTATAAGAGAATCTCAGTGCATCTGAAGTTGTATCAAAAAACACTCATGGAGCAAGGTGTGACTAGGAAATTTGCTAAGTCGTTCCATTCTTTCTTTGTTGACTACCTAAGATATCATTATCCATCTTTGAAGTGTAATAAAAACTTCGGGAATGTAGGCTGTTTCTGAGAATACATGCCAGAACTGGCGCTAAATAGTGAAGAATTACAGAAAGTCGAGAAAGTAAAGATATTTCGTGAATATGTTTCTGGCGTATAACGTCTGCAGAACCAGCCTGCGATCGTATACAGCTCAATATCGGCAACCTGGTCGACATGTAGACTGAAGACCAACGTTGCTCCTGTTTAGGTTAATCATTCCTGAAGCCTTTCTTCAATGCTAATTTTAAAAAGTGAAAATGCTAGTTTTCTTTTCGTAATTCGCACGCGAATGTTTTGCAATTTAAGGCGTTTTATTTTCGGAAGAGAACTTCAGCTATTTCCAAATTTTTATCGTCACTCCTGTATTTCACCGCATGCAGCCACTTCAAAAGCTAAGTTAATTTCTCGCCCCGCCACGGTGGTCTAGTGGTTATGGCACTCGGCTGCAGATCCGAAGGTCGCGGGATCGAATCCCGGCCGCGGGGGCTGCATTTCGATGGAGGCGAAGTGTTGAGGCCCATGTGCTGTGCGACGTCAGTGCACGTTAAAGAACCCCAGGTGGTCGAAATTTCCGGAGACCTCCACTACGGTGTCTCTCATAATCAGAGCTGGTTTTGGGACATTAAACCCCAGAAATCAATCATTCAATTAACTTCTACGTTCTTGCCATTACGACGAAACGTCTTTCTCACCTCAAGTGAAAACGTCGTGCCGCATGCCGCCTTGACGCTCAGAGTTGCAAGCGCAAATTGGTTGTATTAAACAAAAGGTGCAGGTTCATTCCGGAGACACCACGTTTATTACGTTCAATTTAAATGGTGCGCGCAACCCTGGTGATTGCCAAGATCGCAACTGCTGCTCGTTCTGTGTTACCAGCAGTCGACTTCTTTACCGTTTGGGACACAAGTTCCGTTGTGACAGTTGCCGAACTTGCACGTATACTCTTCAAGTGCTTCTCTTTCCATTCGCTCCATTAGTTTTATTCCACTTGTTTTGTCTGTGTAAGACAGCTGAAACGGAAACAATATACTTCAAGAAATTCATATAAAGGCTGAAGGACCATGGTAATTCTGTAGCAATCATGCTGATTTATTGGCTACATATTCGGAGTTCCTTAAATCATAAATTCTGTTTGACACCGACTGCAGTTTTGTGACATTATGTTCTTGAGTATATTCGTTGCATCTCTTTTAGATGCGGAGCATCTCTTGCTCGCGGGTATGTCACGCGTCCGGCGTCCGCACTAACACTACGCATGCGCGACTGTCCTCTCCCTTCCCTCTCTCGAACAGCCGCTGCAATAAATAAAGCGGGTAGAGAGCGCGCGCGCGCTTCGCTTCAGTAGTATCTCCTCCTTCTCCGATGAAATAAGTTGGTGGTGTTGTGTGATGGAAGCAACAGTTCCGTCGGCGAGTGGGTTGACGCAAAAGTACGCATCAGCATCAACCCACACTCTGACAACGGTCACGCGATGCGTGGTAACGAACCAAGTTAACAACGTAATAACACGCAAGGTTCACCGCAAAGGTAACACCGAAAACACGGCAAACCTTTTGAACACCGTCGTTAAATGCACCGTTGAAACTCCCAGCGATGCTCCGGATCACCCCAGGGTCCCCTTCGGGGAGATGGTGTAATTTTTTTTTCATTCATCACCCGACATGAATAGGCGCGTGACTGGGTGCATCAGGGGATGCTGAAATCCCGTGCAGTAGTAAATTTAGGGCCACGTGAAGTCTTTAACAAAGCCTGACTTATCACTTCGTTAGTCATTACTCTTACAAAGACGCCGACATAACGTCGGGAATCTTTCACCCACGGACGGGTTTGTCTTCGTACTTGCGCGACCGTCTTTCATAAGTGCACCATTTCATCAGTCTCTGGACCGCAGTAGACTTTTTTCATTGTGGAGGGCATAAAAAACCAGGAGCGAGGCATGTCTACCGCAGATGCTGGAAATTGCATTAGAATTAATGTATTAATTGTGTTTTTAATACCTCCACGGCAACATAGGCGCAGCGCCACGTCTTGAGGACCATGAAAATCACCGTCTTTGCCAGCGAGCCTAAGTTCTAAGCATAGTTAGCACACTTGCCTGGTAATAAGACGCGAAGGTTGTTGTTTGGGATGTCGTTGAGAGATCCTATTGATGTTTAAAGGCAGCGGATACAAAACGAGCGCCAGGAAGGTAACAAAAACACGGGACATGTGCTGAGTCTCAACTATGTTATCTGTTTCCGCTTAGTTTCGTTTTCTTATTAAGCTATGCAAAAATAGCATTTTTCATAGCATTTTCAAAAAAAAGTCACAGTTTTTCCAAGAACAGCAAACAATGAATGCGATAGCAATGCATGACATGATATACGAAGTAGGGCTAGCAGGTTTATCGGCAATCTGAATTGCAGTGAATGCGGCGTTATAAAAGGGCAACTCCGGCGAGTTTTCAGTCTGCACTGATGGGAATGAAAATTTAGATATATATTTTCCATGGCAGCGCAATAATGCATGCCGAGCGAGGTAGCTGCCGCTCAATCAGTGTTGCTCAAAATGAATTTTAAGATTTTGCCGGATTTTCGTGCGGGCCACCCTGTGTTTTTAACGTCGTTAGCTTCAACACCACCTATCTGAGCAGGCGGGCCGTCTAAAGCAAAACGGCGATACATCAGCACTCAAATCGTCCCTGTCAAGTTCAGAAGAGCTGAATAGATCGTTGGATGACATAACTACTTTCATTTTTAAGGCACCAGCTCCATATTTCTGATGACGGGGACGCTGTGACGTCATCGCATACGCTTCACGAAGCATCTACTCGTTTCGGTTTCACCGTTCACACATAGTTCAGGTTGTCATTTCTCCGTGAAATGAAATTTATTTATTTATTTTATTGTTTTTATGACATATTGCAGACCAGAATTCGGTCCATACAGGAAGGACATTCATAGACACACACAAAAAAGAAATACAATACCAAAATATCAATACAGTGAGTATAGGAATGCGTAAATTTTCACACTCAACTCAGTAAAGGCACTCAGACTGCGTATGATAAAAGAAATTGAGTACTGTAGTTACAACAGAATTAATACTAATAAAAAACAAAAAAGAAAAAAAAGACAGAGAACACATAAAAATCGAGACACAACAGACAACGCGGGTGTTGTGGTAACTTAAAAAATTACAGCATATCCACGGAGTGAATGATGATGAGTGGGCGAAGCTCGGGATGTGCATCGTAGATCGTGCCGAGTTCCGGATTAATTTAGTTAACGCGCATGCTACGAAACCTCACGGTTCAACTATGCACAATGCACAAGTGAAATCTCCCACCGGCACTTCATTGCAAGTCAAGATACAGTATATATATATATATATATATATATATATATATATATATATATATATATATATATATATATGGGTTTTGCCGGTGAACGCTTCTCCAACGCGAGCAGTCGGTATTTCTCAATCAAGAAACTCGCTAGGAGACGCTGCCTGCGCCAACGTTGTCTCTCGCGTTTGCCAGGGCAGTGTCGAGTTTGCCGGGGAGCGCGTGGCTCCCGGCGCTCGCAGCGAGGGCGAGCGCCAGGTGCCACGCGCTCGCCCTCGGCGCGTGCGTGCCCTCCGGCAGGCACGCGCCGGTGGCTACCTACTACTACGACTACTACTACTACTACTACATACATCGGGGACGCACGACCCACGCCTTAAGGAGCTTCGCCCCTAAAAGGTTCATTCCTTACATGTTTAGAATTACACTCCGACACTGTCCTGGGAAAATATGAATATTCGTAAATATCTGTCCTAGGAAAATGAGGGGTTATTGCAAGTGTGTGTTCGTGACGTGTACGCCTTGTGGACAGAGGTGTTACGTATAATGCGGGGTCAATGGATAATTCACTTTTAATGAGCTATTGTAGGAAATTGAGGCGGAGAATCTGCCTACGTGTTTCTTCGAGGGGGATGTCGTTTTCTGTCATCAGCTGTGTGGGGGAATCGGTGTGCTTGAACTTAGAGTAAATGAAGCGAACAGCTTTTCTCTGGATTCTCTCTATTATTTTATTGTTGTGTTTATTATTTATTATAAAAGGGCAACTCCGGCGAGTTTTCAGTCTGCACTGATGGGAATGAAAATTTAGATATATATTTTCCATGGCAGCGCAATAATGCATGCCGAGCGAGGTAGCTGCCGCTCAATCAGTGTTGCTCAAAATGAATTTTAAGATTTTGCCGGATTTTCGTGCGGGCCACCCTGTGTTTTTAACGTCGTTAGCTTCAACATCACCTATCTGAGCAAGCGGGCCGTCAAAGCAAAACGGCGATACATCAGCACTCAAATCGTCCCTGTCAAGTTCAGAAGAGCTGAATAGATCGTTGGATGACATAACTACTTTCATTTTTAAGGCACCAGCTCCATATTTCTGATGACGGGGACGCTGTGACGTCATCGCATACGCTTCACGAAGCATCTACTCGTTTCGGTTTCACCGTTCACACATAGTTCAGGTTGTCATTTCTCCGTGAAATGAAATTTATTTATTTATTTTATTGTTTTTATGACATATTGCAGACCAGAATTCGGTCCATACAGGAAGGACATTCATAGACACACACAAAAAAGAAATACAATACCAAAATATCAATACAGTGAGTATAGGAATGCGTAAATTTTCACACTCAACTCAGTAAAGGCACTCAGACTGCGTATGATAAAAGAAATTGAGTACTGTAGTTACAACAGAATTAATACTAATAAAAAACAAAAAAGAAAAAAAAGACAGAGAACACATAAAAATCGAGACACAACAGACAACGCGGGTGTTGTGGTAACTTAAAAAATTACAGCATATCCACGGAGTGAATGATGATGAGTGGGCGAAGCTCGGGATGTGCATCGTAGATCGTGCCGAGTTCCGGATTAATTTAGTTAACGCGCATGCTACGAAACCTCACGGTTCAACTATGCACAATGCACAAGTGAAATCTCCCACCGGCACTTCATTGCAAGTCAAGATACAGTATATATATATATATATATATATATATATATATATATATATATATATATATATATATATATATATATATATATATATGGGTTTTGCCGGTGAACGCTTCTCCAACGCGAGCAGTCGGTATTTCTCAATCAAGAAACTCGCTAGGAGACGCTGCCTGCGCCAACGTTGTCTCTCGCGTTTGCCAGGGCAGTGTCGAGTTTGCCGGGGAGCGCGTGGCTCCCGGCGCTCGCAGCGAGGGCGAGCGCCAGGTGCCACGCGCTCGCCCTCGGCGCGTGCGTGCCCTCCGGCAGGCACGCGCCGGTGGCTACCTACTACTACGACTACTACTACTACTACTACATACATCGGGGACGCACGACCCACGCCTTAAGGAGCTTCGCCCCTAAAAGGTTCATTCCTTACATGTTTAGAATTACACTCCGACACTGTCCTGGGAAAATATGAATATTCGTAAATATCTGTCCTAGGAAAATGAGGGGTTAATGCAAGTGTGTGTTCGTGACGTGTACGCCTTGTGGACAGAGGTGTTACGTATAATGCGGGGTCAATGGATAATTCACTTTTAATGAGCTATTGTAGGAAATTGAGGCGGAGAATCTGCCTACGTGTTTCTTCGAGGGGGATGTCGTTTTCTGTCATCAGCTGTGTGGGGGAATCGGTGTGCTTGAACTTAGAGTAAATGAAGCGAACAGCTTTTCTCTGGATTCTCTCTATTATTTTATTGTTGTGGCTCGCTGGCAACGTCATCTCTAGACGGCCCAGTGTTAAATGTGCTGCCGAAATTTTCGTTTATCACAGCCGAGAGGTTTAAACGCTTTCTTCTACTGACATGTACTAAGACATCTCTTCTAGATTTGTACGACTATCGCCACCTTCAGCTTGCATGGAATACGGACAAATCCCTTTCACGTCTGTGCGAAGTAGCGAGTCTCAGATGTAGAGCTCCCAGTCTAAATTTCTATCTTAATAAATCTGGTTTCTCCTTAACTAACCTCTGTTTGGTATGCAATGAGCCAGAAACGATTGATCACTTCCCTCTGTCTTGCCGGCGATTTTCTTCACTCCGCCGAATGTGTCTAAATTCAGTATTATATAAACTGCGTTTACCTTTAACAACACCAAATCTTTTATCTTTTGGTGCCTCTCAGGATGGTACAAGCCATGCTGTTTTAGCAGCATTACATAAATTTATCGAAGCCCTCGGAAGAATACGCTGCTAGTGCTGTCGACCACAGGGTTTCGTTCCCAATGTTTCTTTTAGTAAATTCTAATTATTAATTTTAATTAGAACTTCTTCCTTCCTTTTTATTTTTCTAAGATTTTGGCCTTGGACTTTTAATTTTCCTGCTCTTTACATCATTACTTTTAGTGTGGCCAATCCCCCTCGTGGGTAAGTGCCAACTATAGAGGCCACAACAACAACAACAACAACAACAACAACAACAACAACAAAAACAACAGCGGAGTTGAGAAGACCCGCTGTCCTGGTCGGGCGTCAATGCCCTGGAGACCAGAATTTGTCGGAGGAACCCAGTCGAGCGCCAACGCCCGAGGGACCTCGAAAACGATACGTCACCTGCTCCGGATGCGAAGCAGACAACTGGCAGTCTTCGTCGGCGCTTCGTAGACAGCACTCCTGGTCCTTGCCTCGCCGTTCCTAACAACCTGCGACGGACGCTGTGTCAACGCTGTCGGCGCGCCGGAACGCGTGAGCCCTAGGCGCGTTTGAACTCTTTTGAAGTCCTGCTGTACAAACGCTGCATGCACATGTTGTGAGTTCAGTGCTTCTGTTTGCGTTTCCCTCTACGTTTTCGTATTCAAATATATGTGTTCGTGTGCTGTGCCAGTTAGCGTCTGCCTCTTCCTTGCCGCCTTCGGAGGCTTCTCTGACTCGTTTCCTTGAGCCTTCTCCCTCGAACCTTTATTTCACAACAATGACGTCCGCGACGGAGACCTTCTCCTTTCTACACTAAGAGGGTCGGAGCGGTGCAGTCAGAGAACGTAAATGAGGGCTGCATTGAAGATGGAGGTATTTAACTTCATCGAAACTGGCGAGAAGCTTGGTTGAAAGGCGCGGAGATTCAGGCATGGGCAGAACAGCAAGCCGAATAAGCACGTGAGGAGAGAGTGCAAGCACAAGAGTTGGAAAGTCGCAGAATTAGAGCGCCACAAAGTTGTGTTCGAGCGCGATGTTCTAGATGGGAGGTTGCGTCTTGAAGAGCTTCGGACGCTGAGACCTATTTTAGATACAGCTGAAGAAGCTGAAGTGCGCACGGAAGCGCCGAAGGAAGAACTGACTAACTCTCATAGTCATTCCCATATTCACTAAGCTACCTACCAATGGCAAAACCATGTGTCATGTGCCAGGGCGCGACGTTCAGTACTACTCACACGTAGAGCGCACGCAAGCCGCCTCGACTACCCTTGAATCCCATCATATGGGAAACGCCAAGGACTTTTCATGTCCAGAAACGCGCGTCAAAGAGCACACTATACCTAAGAGCACACTATACCTTCAGAGAAAGAATGTACTGACTGCCAATCTCAGTATTGGGGAAATAGCCAAGAGTTTTTGTGTCCGAATGTTCTCAGTTATGAGCAAAATATATCTTCAAGTAGCCTTCTTTTCCAGAAAGAAATTACCAGTATTTCAGTAACTAAGGAACATGACATCTCCGATGTGGCTAAAACAGTGCAGCCTGTCATAGGCACAGAAGATGGTATCATAAAGGAGGACCTCATTGGATTGAATACTAGCCCGATTACTTCAACAGAGCAGCCAATAATAATACCCAGAACAAGAAATGGTTAAAGGTCTTTCTGCATGTTTTCTGGAAAGCCAACAAAGCAAACATGCTTCTCAGGTGTCACTGACATCTGATGCTGTGTGTGTTAACCTATGTCGTGCGCTTTCATGAAAACATGGAGACTGAACAAATTTAATGAGCGCCTTCATTCGAGGCAACAGTAGAAGAAGCGGCCCAAGGCATTGCAGTTTGCGCAGTGCAAGTGGGACGCAGATTGTCGCGGTGTCCATGTTAGGTGCTTCTTTCTTAAACACATTCACGTCTCATAGTCAGACCTATTGGTGTCACGCCGCTCACGGAAAACTTGCTAGATATAAGAATAAGGCGGTTTAGTGGCAAGCTGCTGGAAGTGCTAGTCATACAGTAGAAAAACCGCACCCTTTGTGCTGTGGTGTGCAATCCACGAAAATTTCTTTGGTTATGAGTAAGGCGTGCTACACATCTTTGTTCGCACTAATGCGACAGGAATTAAGGAGAATATAAACACTAAGAAGCTGAGGCACAAGCGACGTTGTGTGTTATGCAGATATGTTAAACTACATGTCCGGCACACAAGAATAAACGTATTGAGGGTATACTTCCCGACCCATGCCTGCTTAGCACTGCTTGAACAGTTGGGATGCTTTGAATGCTTCCAATTACAAAGTTTCGTAGAAAGGTGACTATTACTGGTTTTTGAAATAAACGTGTGCTTATGGATGAACCGTGTCATTTTGGTACAACGAGGTGTCTTGTCGAGCTGTCTTCCTTCTAACACCTTATATTATCGCCCCTTGTTTATCAGACTACCTATTTCTAAATTGTGTCAGCATCACTTACGTCAGCCACAAGTATTCGTAGATTTCGTGAGACTACCTGAAATATTTGGAAAGGAATTCGAAAGATAGTGCAGCAAAAGCGACTTGGGTGTAACGTGTCTGACCTGAATGTGAAGTGTTTACTCGCATCTTGTGTATGTGCATTTATGTGTGGCAAGGTTCTTAGCGAAGCAGTGGATCTCACAACAAAGTGTTCCCCTAGAACGCTTCTCGCGATGGGGGCTCGTGTGAGGAAGCGACGTCTCACGGACATTGAAGCCGACAAAACAACGAAAAGAACGCACAAGCACGCGTTTTGAAGCAGGGACATTGGGCCGCTCTTCGAATGCCTCTCTGCACGTGCCCATGTGGCGCGTGAACGAAGACAGACAGACATCGAACTTTATTGTGGTCCTGAGGAGCGACTCTCAAAGCCCCTTACAGGGGAGGAGCCGCCGCGGGCCGCTCCCACGTCGGGAAGGGCAGGCCGTGCCTGATCGCCGCGTCGTGGGCCCTCTGGACTGCCCATAGCTGCGCTGTGAGTTCAGTGCTTTTAAGCGCCTTTTCCCACTCTTCTTCAGTGGTGAAGTGTTCGTCGTCCTGTAACGAAGGGCACCGCCAGAGCATGTGTTCTAACGTGCAGAAGGGATCTCCGCACTCCGGACAATCGGGCTTGAATGAGTCCGCGTACCTGCTGACGCTGGCTAGGCTGGGATAGGACCCGCTCTGCAACATTCGGAATGTGGAAGACTGAGGTCTGGAGAGCTTGGCATGGGGCAGGGGATAGACTCTCCTGCCGAGCTGATAGTGCTTGGTGATTTCATTGAATGTGTGCAACGAGTCCTTGTGGAGCCCCGCGTCCGCATCCGCGCCCGTGAGCGGCATTTCCCCGGCGCGGTGGGTGAGTTCGCGCGCGCGGGCATGGGCCAGCTCGTTGGCGTTGGGAACGACGGAGGAGACCTGAGGCCCCATGTGGGCCGGGAACCATGTGATGACGTGGGGGGCGACGCTCCTGCCGCAAAGCAGGGCAGCCGCCTCCTTAGAGACCGAACCCGAAGCGAAGGCCCTGACCGCCGCACGGGAATCCGTGTAGATCTGTGGCCTGCTTCCGTCCAGGAGAGCGAGGGCAACAGCGACCTGTTCCGCCAGTGCCGGGGACGAGCCCTTCATCGACGCAGCGTTGAGGAGAGTGCCACTGTGATCAACAACGACCGCTACGAACCGGTCCGACGAACTGTATTGGGCGGCGTCGACGAACGTGACCGATTGCGGATCTTTGGCGACGGACCCTAGAAGCGCGGCCGCCCTGGCCCTGCGTCTGCCCACATAGTGTTGCGGGTGCACACTGCGGGGGAACGGTGAGACCATGATGGCCTCCCGCGCCCCCTTGTCGAGTGCGCATCGCCTTTCCCTGACGGCAGTGGGATTGCAGCCCAGCACCTCCAGGATTCGCCTCCCCGCAGGCGAGGAAGAGAGTCTGATGACTTGGGCCGTCTGCTGTGCCTCGACCACTTCGTCGAGGGTGTTGTGGACTCCCATCTGCATGAGCTTCTCCGTGCTGGTTCTCATAGGGACGCCGAGCACCTTTTTAATGCTCTTGCGCATCAGGACCTCAAGCTTTGTTCTCTCATATCCGTGCCATCGATGTGCAGCGGCCACGTACGTAATGTGGCTCATTAGGAAGGCGTTGTACAACCTTAGGAGGTTATCCTCCCCAAGCCCTCCGCGACTGTTGGAGACCCTAGAGATGAGCCTGACCATGTTGTTCATTTTGGTGGCGATACGGGCGATCGTCTGTCCGTTGCAACCATTTGCCTCAATCAGCATACCGAGTACGCGGATGACTTGTACTCTGGGAATGACCTGCCCGGTGGCCGTGCGAATGTGGATGTCGACCTCGCTGAGAGGAACCTGCCCCTTGGGGATGCGGCCCCTCCTGGTCGGCCGATACAAAAGGAGTTGGGACTTGGACGGAGAAAGCCGGAGCCCCGTGCCCGCCAAGAATTCCTCTGTGCAATTCAAGGCCTCCTGTAGGGATTCCTCGACTCTGCCGTCACTGCCACCCTCGCACCACACCGTGATGTCGTCGGCATAGAGAACGTGATTAACGCCGTCGACCTCAGAGAGGCGGGCGGAGAGGCCGCGCATCGCCACGTTGAAAAGAAGCGGTGAGATGACCGACCCCTGAGGAGTGCCCCTTGCCCCTAGCTCGAAGGGATCAGACTTCACCTCGCCCACCCTGATAGTAGCACGTCTGCCCCGAAGGAACGAACTGACGAACCGGTGAAACCTGGAACCAAGGCTCATGTCCGAAAGGGAGTCGAGGATGTGCCTATGCGAAATGGAATCGAAGGCCTTTTCGAGATCCAGTGCCAGGATACCCCTGACGTCTCTGGTGTCCCTATCGATGATGTGATGTTTAATATGTTTCATAACGTCCTGAGTCGACAGGCACGGACGAAAGCCCACCATGTTGTAGGGGAGGAGTTCGCATTCTTCGACATACCTAGATATGCGGTTGTGAACTACGTGTTCTGCAACCTTTCCCACACACGAAGTGAGCGAGATCGGTCGCAGGTTGTTTAAGCCGGCGGTCCGAGCTGGCTTGGGTATCAGAACTACCGATGCGAGTTTCCATTCGTCCGGGACGACACCCGAGTCCCACACGCGATTGATCTCGTCCGTTAACGTGGCGATGGCCTTTTCATCCAGATTTCGAAGCAGCCTGTTCGAAATACCGTCTGGCCCAGGGGCCGATCGGCCGTTAAGGTTTAAAAGCGCTTCCCTGACCTCGTTCACAGAGAAGGGAGCATCCAAGTCCTCCCTCTGGAGGCCTCGGTAGTGTGGGTAGTCCGCGTCGCACGAGGGACCCGTGGGTAGGTATCTGGCGGCTAACGACCGGAGAATGTCATCCTCTGTGGAGCCCTCCCGTTTGGCTTCGTGCAGAATCCTATCCATAGCTAGTCTCTGATTGGACTTCGAGGCCGATTCGTCCAGAAGCTGCTTCAGGAGGTTCCACTTTCCTCCCGTGCGCATTTGACCGTCGACCGAATTGCAAACCTCGTCCCACTGCTGCTTAACGAGCGCACGACAGTGTTCCTCAATGGTGCGATTCAGTTCGGCTATCCTCTTACGTAGTCTACGATTGAGCTGTTGCCCCTTCCACCTGGCCAGGAGAGCAGCCTTGGCCTCCAGGAGGTGGGCTAGACGACTGTCCATCCTGTCTACCTTGAGGTCAGTGTGGACTGTCTTGGTGGCGGACTCGACGTCTGTTTTCAATTGCGACAACCATTCGTTAAAGTCTGCGTGATCCTCCGTCTTGCCCTCTCTGATTTTGCGAAATAGGTCCCAATCCGTTATCCCGAAATTCGCGGGGGGGTCTGCTCGACACCTCGAAGGAAGCGGCCAGAACGAAGTGATCGCTGCCCAGGTTCTCATGCAGGTTACGCCACGAGGTAGGCCCCACCCCCTTGACGAACATGAGGTCCGGGGTGGAGTCCCTAGTGATCGAAGTGCCTATTCTGGTAGGGAAGGACGGATCCGTCAGGAGTACGAGCGCGTGGTCAGCGGCCGCTTGCCAGAGGTCACTCCCCTTCGCGGTTGACAACGGGTAGCCCCACTCGAGGTGCGGGGCGTTGAAGTCTCCCGCGACCACCAGTGGCGCGCCCGCAGCCAGCCCCGCGGCCTTTGCTACGAGAGAAGTGAAGCGGTGTCTTCGGTCCCTGGGCGAACTGCATACGTTAAGGATAAAGATGCTGGATTTTAGCCAGGCGTTGGGAATGATTTCGATTAGCGAATGCTCAACCTTGCTGTGGTCCATGCGCATGGATTTTACGACAAATGAACATCGTTTGGACACAAGAAAGCTAATACCCCTCTTGCCGTCAGAATATACGGAGTGAGACCTGTAACCCTGCAGTGAAACCGCCTCTCTTAGAGTTTCCTGTAGCAAAATGACGTGTGGCTTACACTCGCGTGAGCGAACGAACTGTTGCAGGACCGCCTTTTTCGGCAGGAACCCGGCGCAGTTCCACTGCCAGATTAGAAATTCTTTATCCTGACCCGCCATGATTGGAGCTTTGGCTTGACCCTTCCTGTAGTGAATCGCGTCTAAAGCCCCCTACTTCTGAAAGTAGGCCAGTGATAACTCCGCCCGAGGACACGGGGGTTGATGCTCCGAGACCGACCCTAGTTTCAATAGTGTTGACTCTGCCCGTGAGAGCAGCCACCGCCTCTACTAAGGTCATGACTGCGCCTTGGAGGCTCTGTACCGACTCCCTGACCTCCTTCATGGAATTTCTAATCTCACTTCTGAATTCCTCGAAGTCCCCTTCACCCTCAGCTGGTGCCGTGAGGGCCCGCTTTTTGGCTGATCGGGCCGGCGTCGGCGCTTCTGCAGGAAGCTCTCTGGGAGCCGGCGCGGGCGGCGCGGACGAACCCGACCTGCGAAGGGACTGGAACTCGGCCCTGAGCTGCTCCAACGCTGCTCTGAGCTGCGCGTTCTCCTGCTCTAAGTGCGCGATTCTAGCATCGCTCTGCTCTGGCGGTGAACCATTCGTTACCTTTGGAAGCTGCTTGACTCGGTCGGCCCAGGCGGTGTCCTGGATCCTGACTCTCGAGCGAGAGCGCCCCCTGGAGCTGGAGCGCCCTCTGGAACGGCTGCGGTGGCTGACTGGCGTGGCGGAGCGGGCTCTCGTGGACGCCCTGGATACACTCGGATCACGTGTTCGGCAGCTGGTCGCCACTTGCGGGGAAGGCTTTTCTCGGCGCGCTTTCGCTGTCTCCTCCTGCGACGGACAACGTAGGGCACTTGGAAGCGTTGCCTGCAGGCCTTGTCCGCCGTGAGATGAGGCCCCCCGCAGAGGGCGCACGTGGGCGAGCACTCGTGGTCTTTCGCGGGGGACGCGATTCCGCATCCCCTACAAATCGTTTTCTCCGGGGCCGGGCACACGTCGGCACGGTGACCCAACCTCCCGCAGGCGTAGCAAATGTCCGTCTGGCGTCGGTAAAGAGTACAGCGAAACATGCTGGCGCCGCACATGACGTAGTTCGGCACTTTGAGTCCGTCAAAAAGGACGACGATCGTGGTGGTGTCCTTGATGCGCTTCACCTCGAGGGCCTTAGGGTTCCTCGGCTGGACAATCATGTCCCGCAACTGATTGTGGTCGAAGTCGAGGTCGACGCCCCGCACGATTCCCTTGCACGTGTTATCCGGCGCCGCTAGGTACGAGTTGACTTCGTATCGGGCGGACCCGATGAGTAGAGCTTCTACCTTCGCGTAAGCGCGGGCGTTCCTCTCCGTCGGCGTACTCACAACAAAGATGTTTTGGACCACGTTGGGGCAGACAATGTCCCCCTCCGTCTCAGCCGGGGCGAGTTGAGCAGGCCATGGCCAAAGCCTGTGTCACCTTGATCTGACTGATCCTCCTGACGTCAAGCCCACCCCTAGGGCGGACGATGATCCTAAAGTGCTCCCTTGGCAGGTGAGGGAGCCTCGAGGCCGCGGTGAGGCGTTTCTTCACGCCGCGGGCGGCGGGGGTGCGGGGCCCGCCGCGGCCGCTGCCACATTGTGTCGAACTTTCCCGGCCGCTGGCGTCGGGCTGGCTTTGCGACTTGCGCCTAGAAATGGCCGTGGTCCATCCGGGCTGCAGGCATTCTTCGGGGGTGATGTCCTTCCCTTCGACTGTCACTTGCATGGACATTGTTGGGAGCAGCGGACGCGCGGCGGCGTCCGAGAGCTACGCCCGGCCGCGCGTTCCCCGGGAAAGTAGGCCTAGCATCCGTGCGATGAGATCGGAAGCAAGAAGTCCAGAAAAGTGGAGAGAAGACCACCCACCGGCGAAAACTTGCTAGCGGAGCGGTCCTCTGGACGAATTCTGAAGAATGATCCAAAAATTCGCTGAAGATGAGATGTTTTCTCGACCGAAAACATTTACCGAAGCGAGAGCCGATGTTTGCGCGTCCGCACTAGTCGGGGCCCCCTGGCGGTCTCTGAACGAAGAAGAAAAAAAAATAACAGAAAGGAAGGAGCCACGGCAGACGACGGAAGACATAGGAGCTCAGAGGACGCGCTGTCCTGGTCGGGCGTCAACGGCCAGGAAGCCAGGATTTGTCGGAGGGACCCAGTCGAGCGCCAACGCCCGAGGGACCTCGAAAACGACACGTCCCCTGCTCCGGACGCCCAGCAGGAGACTGGGAGTCTTCGTCGGCCCTTCCTAGACAGCACTCCTGTTGCCTGCCTCGCCGTTCCCAAGAACCTTCGATGGACGCTGTGTCAAGGCCGTTGGCGAGCCGGAACGCGTGAGCCCTCTGCGCGTTTGAACTCTTTTGAAGTCTTGTACAAACGCTGCATGCACGTGTTGTGAGTTCAGTGCATATGTTTCATTTGTGAAGAAGAAGAAGCACCGCTATCGCCAGTCGCATTGCTAATGCTTGGCTCGGTCGGCGCGTGCTTCTGGTTGCTGGTGTCTCCTGGCTGCCTCGCCGCTTCATACGATCGCCCTGCCTTGGTAGTGACGCCTTGTGAATAAACCTCGTCACATTTGGTGGAAGGTGCTGGAGTTCCCCGTCCTTTAACACCCTGGAGTTAAGAACAAGGACGCTTCCACCCGTCATGACCGACACCGCGTCCCAAACAGCGCCGTCGCCGCAGTCCGTTACCTGCACCGGCGTTCCTCGACAACGGGACCCGAAGATCTTCAGCGGAGCAGATGACGAAGACGTGGAAGATTGGTTTACCTCATATTGTCACGGACCCAAATAAGTGGCAGCCTGATGTCCACCAAATTAGAGGACCAAATAAGAGGAAGCCTGAAGCCTGCAGTCCGGAGTTCGACCAACAACGTTCTCTTCTTCTTCTTCACACACAACGCGTATGAGCCAGCGTCGGCGGTTCATGCATGAAGGTATGTGCCATTACTCCCCCTCCCAAGGAAGCATCGTCTCGATGCTACAGATGGGTAAGGCTAAGTAAACTGATCCCTGGATGTGTAAAAAGAATAAGACAAAACGGGGCACCACAAAAACAAACAAACAAGAAAAAACAGAACACTACGCGATCAGAGAATGTGCAGTCACTCGACAGTCCCGTCACCACGCGGAAAGTACGGTTTCAGCCTGGATACGTGCACAACTTCGGTTTGGGGACGCCTGCGGGAGTTCCTTGGGGTACCTTCTGGGAGGACTTCGTAAGTAATGTCGCTCAGGCGCCTTACAACCGTGTAAGGGCCAAAGTAACGACGCAACAGTTTTTCTGAACGGCCACGCTGTCGTACGGGGGTCCACACCCACACCTGGTCACCGGGATGATACGTGACCTCTCGATGGCGAAGATTGTAGCGGCGCGAGTCCAAGGTTTGGCGACACTGGATACGGCGTCGAGCGAGTTCACGGGCGTCCTCAGCGCGCTCGGCGAACGTTGCAGCATCGGTATGAAACTGTCCTAGGTTGTCGGGAAGCAGCATGGCGTCGAGCATCGTGGTGACCTCCCGACCGTAAAGTAAGCGGAACGGCGTAAATCCTGTGCTCTCTTGAATTGCGGTATTATACGCAAAAGTCACGTAGGGAAGGATGTTATCCCAGTCCTTGTGGTCGATGGCGACATACATAGAGAGCATATCCGTGATTGTCTTGTTCAGACGTTCAGTCAGGCCGTTTGTCTGCGGGTGATAGGCCGTGGTCCTGCGGTGTTCCGTACCACTCAGCCGCAAGACTTCGTGTAGCAATTCTGCAGTAAAAGCTGCTCCACGATCAGTAATGACTACAGCAGGCGCTCCATGGCGGAGAACGATGTTGTCAATAAAAAAATGGGCGACTTCTGCTGCGGTGGCTCTTGTCAATGCCTTTGTTTCGCAGTACCGCGTTGAGTAGTCTGTGGCCACCACAATCCATCGATTCCCGGACGAAGATGTAGGGAATGATCCCAGCAAATCCATGCCGATCTGGTGAAAGGGCGTTTTCGGTGTCGTTATTGGGTGCAACAGCCCTGCTGGTCGCATGGGTGGTGTCTTACGTCGTTGGCAATCACGACACGTGCGAACGTATTGCTTGACAGTCTTCGCAAGACGGGGCCAATAGTAGGAGCGTCGAATTCTTTCGAGCGTGCGAGTGAAGCCTAGGTGTCCTGACGATAGTTCATCGTGACAGGCGCTCAGAATGTCTTCCCGTAACGTGGTTGGCACGACCAACAAGTATGCAGCTTCGGTACGGTCGAAGTTTTTCTTATAAAGAACTGCATTGCGGAAGCAAAATGAGGCTAGTGAACGCGCGAAACTTCGAGGAATGCAGGAGGTGCGCCCTTCCAAGTATTCGATGAGAGGTCTGAGCTCCAAGTCGTCACGCTGTAGCTGAGCCAGATCGGTCGCTGACATTGCAGAAAGAAGGATGTCATCCTCGTCAAGGCTGGTACTGGCACTTCCGACCGGTGCTCGTGACAGGCAGTCAGCGTCAGTGTGTTTACGGCCTGACTTGTAGACGATCGTTACATCAAATTCTTGCAGGCGTAGACTCCATCGTGCCAGGCGTCCAGAGGGGTCTTTGAGATTCGCGAGCCAGCAAAGGGCATGGTGGTCGCTGACTACTCGGAAGGGGCGGCCGTACAAGTATGGTCGAAATTTCGTTATCGCCCATACAACGGCTAAACATTCCTTTTCAGTTGCCGAATAATTTTTCTCGGCAGGTGATAACGTATGGCTCGCGTAGGAAATCACACGCTCTACGCCACCTTGCCATTGCACCAACACCGCTCCAAGACCTATGTTGCCGGCGTCTGTGTGTAACTCCGTGTCAGCGGCTTCGTCGAAGTGGCCAAGTACAGGTGGGGCCTGTAGATGTTTCCGGAGGGTATCGAAAGCATGGCACTGATCCGGGCCCCAAACGAACGGAGTGTCATCTTTGAGGAGCCCATTGAGCGGTGCAGCGATTTTTGAGAAGTTGCTTAAAAATCGTCTGTAGTACGCACAGAGTCCCAAGAATCGGCGTAGATCGTGTTTGTTTGTCGGCGTTGAAAATGCCGCAACGGCGCTGGTCTTCTCCGGGTCCGGGCGGATACCTGCGTGGCTGACGACGTGTCCGAGGAACTTCAGTTCCTCATACCCAAAGTGACACTTCTCAGGTATAAGAGAAAGGCCGGCTTTTCGAATGGCGTGGAGAACTGCCCTCAAGCGCTGGACGTGCTGTTCAAGTGTCTCCGAAAATACAACCACGTCGTCTAAGTAAACAAGACAGGATTGCCATTTAAGTCCTGATAGAACCGTGTCCATCATTCTTTGAAAGGTAGCCGGCGCTGAGCATAAGCCAAATGGGAGAACCTTAAATTCGTAGAGACCGTCAGGAGTAATGAATGCCGTTTTTTCGCGATCCCGTGCGTCAACTGCGATTTGCCAGTAGCCGCTGCGCAAATCCATGGAAGAAAAGTATCGAGCGTGGCGAATGCGATCCAAGGAGTCATCAATGCGGGGCAGTGGATAAACGTCCTTCTTAGTGATCTTATTCAATTTTCGATAGTCGACGCAAAAACGCAACGTACCATCTTTTTTCTTGACCAGTACAACTGGCGAAGCCCACGGACTGGTCGAAGGCTGGATGACGTCGTCTTTAAGCATCTGCTGAACTTGGTGACGAATAGCGTCGTGTTCCTTTTGGGACACCCTATAAGCGTGCTGCCGTACAGGTCTTTCGGCAGGGTCCGTGATAATTCGATGCTGTGCCAGCGGCGTTTGGTTGACCTTCGTCGTAGTAGCGAAGCAATCTCGGAACTCATCCAGTAGGTGCAGAAGGGTGTCCCGTTGTGTTGGTGATAACGTTGGGTTTACATCGAGAGTTGTTGCAAACTCTTCGGCGGAACGGTCAGACGACGAAACAGCAGCTAATGTTGGCGGGTCCTGTACGTCGGCAATTTCTGCAAAGTACGCAATGGCGGTACGCCTCGTAAGATGACGATATTCATCGCTGAAATTCGTGACGAGTACGTGGGCTTGTCCGTTTTGAGGATGAATAATCCCTCGGGCTACGCAGATTTGTTGAGCAAGAAGGAGGGACAAATTGGCTTCCGCGATCACAGCATTGCTGGTGTCTTGCCCGCATTCCACGGTGACAAAGAGGCTGCTTCGCGGTGGCAGAGTGACTGATTCGTCGGAAACACGTAGCGCTGTGTTCAAGACTATAGTGCTGTCAATTCCAGGGAAAACGGGGTCCTCGAATGATACCAGTAACTCACGGAGGTTGATAACGGCGCCGTATTCGCGAAGAAAGTCCATTCCTAGAATTACTGGCCGGGAGCACACAGGTAGGACGAGGAAAGACCCCGGAAACGTCGAGTTTCGGATTCCAATTCGCGCCGTGCACAGTCCAGCTGGCAGCACCAGATGACCACCGGCTGTTCGAAGCTGGGGCCCGTGCCAGGGTGTCGTGACTTTTCTCAGTTTAGACGCCAGTGTGCTGCTCATAACGGAATAATCGGCCCCGGTATCGACGAGAGCAGTGACAGCGTGATTATCAACGAATACAGCAATGTCGGCGGAAACAGTTTTGGTGACGTCGGTTGGCAGCGTGTCGGCAGCGGTCGAGGGAGGTTCTTTTAAAGTTCGTTGGACAGCGACTTCACCCCCGGAAGTCGCCGCTCCTAGTTTCCCCTGTAAGGACTCGGCGATCTCCTGGAAGGAGCGTTCGAGGACGCAGTCAAGCTAGGCGACCCAGACCGGCGAGGGGATGGTGATCGCGACTGACGGCGCTGAGCGGTCGATGGCATTCCCTGACTCCTTAGATACGCTTCGATGTCATGTGGGCGCTCACCGTATCGGGGACAGCGCGCGTCAGGGTGGAAACCACGCAGACCCAATTGACGGTACGCGCAATCTCGGTACACGTGCCCAGCTTCGCCGCAGTGGTAGCAGAGCGGACGGTTATCTGACGTACGCCATACGCTTGCCTTACTGGGACTTTGTCTTGAGCTTGCCGGCAGATACATCGGTGCGTGCGAGAACCTTGAAACGGGCGGCGGATACGAAGGCGTGTTCGGGAATCGGTGTGGAGCCTGCTGCTCTAACGTCGGCACGATGGGAGCCGCAGCAATAGGGGCGGGTGCACGGACTGCCGACGCATATGTTAGGACGGGCACCTCAGGTGACGGTGACGGCGCCAGTGGCGTGAGCGGTGGCTGCACCGCCTGTCGGATTTCGTTCCGGATGACGTCAGTAATGGCTGACACGTGTGGTTGTGGTCCGACCGCTTGCAGTTGACGGAGTTCTTCACGCACAATACTTCGTATGAATTCCGCAAGGGCATGCCTCTCGCTATCAGAGCCGATAGAACAGTGTGCAACCGTGACGTCAGGACGTTGGTACTGCGACGACCGTTGCTGAAGAGTACGCTCCATCGTGGTCGCCTCACTCACAAACTCGGCTACGGTAGTTGGTGGATTCCGTACTAGTCCGGCGAAAAGCTGTTCCTTCACCCCGCGCATCAGATGTCGTACCTTCTTGTCTTCTGACATGGCAGGGTCTGCGCGCCTGAAACGACGAAGCATGTCCTCGACGAACATCGACACCCTCTCGTTCGGTCGCTGGTTTCTGCAGGAGATGGCCTCTTCAGCCCTTTCCTTCCTTTCGGCGCTGCGGTACGCATCGCGGATCTCGCGGCTAAAATCTGCCCAAGTCACGAACGAACCCTCATGGTTCTCGTACCAAGTCTTGGCGGAATCTTCCAACGCGAAGTAAACGCGTCGTAGTTTCCGAGCTTCATCCCATTCATTGATGCTGGCGACTCGGTCGAAGTGGTCGAGCCAGTCTTCAACATCCTCAAAACTGTCGCCGTGGAACGATCTAGGCGTCTGTGGCGCGTGAAGAACATACGGCGGGGCAGAAGATTGGGTATTATGGGTTTGGCTTGCCTGGCTCACTGTATACATCTTCTCTAGTCTCGACGACAAAGGGCCGAATTCAGGGGGCAGTCCTTGGAGACGACGACTGTTCCTGGCTGTCGACGGCCGTGGCTGGCTTGTCTCCAAGACGCTAAGAGTGATGGTAGAAGCTTCGGAGCGTTGGAGCATATACCCAGCACCTCCACCAAGAATGTCACGGACCCAAATAAGTGGCAGCCTGAAGTCCACCAAATTAGAGGACCAAATAAGAGGAAGCCTGAAGCCTGCAGTCCGGAGTTCGACCAACAACGTTCTCTTCTTCTTCTTCACACACAACGCGTATGAGCCAGCGTCGGCGGTTCATGCATGAAGGTATGTGCCATTGTCACGGACCCAAATAAGTGGCAGCCTGAAGTCCACCAAATTAGAGGACCAAATAAGAGGAAGCCTGAAGCCTGCAGTCCGGAGTTCGACCAACAACGTTCTCTTCTTCTTCTTCACACACAACGCGTATGAGCCAGCGTGGCGCGCCAGCTTTCCCTAGTACCATTCACTCAGGAGCCCACCTCCCCGTCTCCCAAACACGCTTCGCAATTTCCTTTCCGAAGAGGTCGCTCAAGTTGTACCCCCGGCGCACCACCAGCCGCAAGCAGCCGCGAATCTTGCCTATCCACAGGCAGTGCAGCCTATCGCTGCCCCGCTCCCCTATGCACAGCCGGTGCTGCCTGTAGCAGCGCCACTCACGTATGCGCAGGCCGCGCGCAGGCCCTCGCCGCCACGTTTCTCGACCCAGTACCAAACTGCGCCACAGGAAGTTCATACCCCAGCTTGGGTCGCACCGCGACCTAATCCTTGGAGGACGCCGGACAATCGTCCAATCTGCTATTCTTGTTGCACTCCCGGACACGTCGCCCGCTTTTGCCGACGTCGCCCTCAAGTATTCACCGACGCTTCTCGTCCCTTCCAGTCCGGCAGCCAGCCCCTTCGCCAGTACGTCCCTCCCTCTTCTCAGTCATACACGCGCACTGACGTCCCAGAGTTTCCGACGAACCGCTCGCCATCACCTCGCCGACGCTCGCTGTCCCCAATGCGACGTCGACCCGCTCCATCTGACCAGGAAAACTAAGTGCCGCAGTTCAAGAGGCAAGAGCTGCGTCGCATTCGAACTGTTCAAGCCCTCGCCCCTCTCCCGCTAACGTCGTCGAAATTTATGTAGAAGGTGTTCAGACATTCGCGCTTGTGGATACCGGCGCAGCCGTTTCTGTGATATCCGCCAAACTCTGCCGTATACTGCGCAAGGTAACCACGCCGCTTTCTGGACTGTCGCTTCGCACGGCCAGCGCGCAACACGTTACACCGCAAGCAGTCTGTACTGTTCGTGTACTTATTCAGGGCATTCTATATATTGTTGAGTGTATTGTTCTTACTGCCTGTTCGCACGACCTCATCCTCGGATGGGACTTTTTATCCCGTCATCATGCCGTAATCAACTGCGCACGCGCTGAAGTTCAATTTTCCCCTATGTGTGAAGCACCATTGCACGAAGATCTTGATGGGCCTCTTAAACTGGTCGTGCGCGAGGACACAGATATACCGCCTGGCACCTTCGCCTTGGTACCCGTATCCTGCTCTAGCCTCGCTGATGCAACAGTGTTTTTCACGCCGTCCCAACTCTTCATGGACCGTAAAGCTGTACCGGTACCGTTCGCAACGCTTGACATTGCCGCCAGCTGCAGCAACATTTTCCTCTACAATCCCCTGCACGCGCCTATCACCTTACTTGTTGGTGAGTGTCTCGGCTTCGTAGAGCACCTCGACGCTTCGATTTTGATCGACGTCCCGGACGACTATTCTGCTGTCAATTCCGGCCAACCATCTGCAATTTCGGCGCTTGACGAGACGTCCAGCGATATGTTCTCGAGTGCTATCGCTGATACTCTCACCCCTGCCGAACGTGCTGACCTACTCCATCTGCTGCATCAGTTTCGATCTTCATTCGACGTTTCCCACCCTCACCTAGGTCGCACGTCAGAAATACAGCACTACATCGACACCGGTTCGCATCAGCCGCTGCGTCAGCGACCATACCGCGTATCTGCGGAAGAGCGTCGTGTCATTAACAACGAAGTCGAAGATATGCTCCGTCGTGGCGTTATCAAGCCTTCGCACAGTCCCTGGGCATCTCCTGTCGTTCTCGTCCGCAAGAAGGATGGGTCTATTCGGTTTTGCGTCGACTACCGTCGTTTAAATAAGATCACGCGCAAAGACGTCTATCCCTTGCCGCGCATTGACGATGCCCTCGACAGCCTTCAGGGAGCAGAATTCTTCTCGTCCCTAGACTTGCGTTCGGGCTACTGGCAGGTACCGATGGCTAAGGCCGATCGTCCTAAAACGGCATTTACCACGCCTGATGGCTTATATGAGTTTAACGTGATGCCCTTTGGGCTTTGTAACGCCCCTGCCACGTTTGAACGACTCATGGACAATACGCTGCGTGGTCTCAAGTGGTCTATGTGTCTGTGCTATTTAGACGACGTCGTGGTTTTCTCGTCTGATTTTCCGACCCACCTGCTTCGTCTTAAACATGTTTTGACATGCCTAACAAACGCTGGCTTGCAGCTCAACCTGAAGAAGTGCCACTTTGCGGCGCGTGAGCTGACCATCTTAGGCCACATTGTATTTTAACACGGCGTTCTTCCTGATCCTGCGAAACTTCGTGCAGTCGCTGAATTTCCGAAGCCTAAGACCATCAAAGATCTCCGCAGTTTTGTAGGCCTATGCTCATATTTCCGACGCTTCGTTAAGAATTTCGCATCTATTATGTCGCGATTGACTCAGCTTTTACGCGACGCGGACCTTTCCTCCTGGTCGCCTGCGTGCGACGCCGCGTTTACTAAGCTGCGTCATCTTCTTACCTCTCCACCAATCCTCCGCCATTTCGACCCGACGGCAGCCACTGAGGTACATACAGACGCCAGCGGAGTCGGCCTCGGCGCCGTCCTCGCTCAACGAAAGCCGGGCTACTCCGAGTACGTTGTCGCCTACGCAAGTCGCACACTGACGAAGGCGGAGTCTAATTACAGCGTGACGGAAAAGGAGTGCTTGGCTTTAGTATGGGCTCTCGGCAAATTTCGTCCATACCTGTACGGACGCCCGTTCGACTTAGTCACAGACCACCACGCACTTTGCTGGCTCGCCACTTTGAAAGACCCTTCTGGCCGCCTAGCCCGCTGGGCACTGCGCATCCAGGAATACGATATTCGCGTCGTATACCGTAGCGGACGCAAGCACTCTGACGCTGACGCCCTTTCCCGCTCACCACTACCTTCAGCCTCAGACTGCGGAGTAATTTGTGCACACTCAATCTCGTCTCTGGACATGGACTCCGTCGCCACTGAACAACGCCGTGACCCGTGGATCGCTTCTCTTTTAGACTATCTCTCTGGCTCATCGACAATCCCTGTATCACGATCCTTGCGACGCCAAGCAGTTCATTTTGTCGTTCGGGACCAGCTGCTCCACCGACGCAACTACGCTCCTGACGGACGTCGATGGCTTCTGGTGATTCCCCGCACCTTAAGGTCACAAGTATGTGCCTCCTTCCACGACGATCCCCAGTGTGGCCATGCCGGAGTATTTAAGACATACGAACGCATTCGTCACAGGTACTACTGGCGCGGCATGTACACTTTTGTGCAAAAGTTTGTTCGGTCATGTCTTGACTGTCAGCGTCGGAAACTGCCACCTTTCCGCGCGTCTGGTCCCCTGCAGCCGCTCCCGTGCCCTGATAAACCCTTCGATCGCGTCGGCATTGACCTGTACGGCCCGCTTCCCATGACGCCAGACGGAAACCGGTGGATAATAGTTGCTGTCGACCATTTGACACGCTACGCGGAAACTGCTGCTTTACCCAGTGCTGCAGCGCGGGACGTGGCTTCTTTCGTCCTACATAACTTCGTCCTTCGCCATGGCGCACCGCGAGAACTACTTAGTGACAGAGGTCGTGCATTCCTCTCCGAAGTCGTCGAAGCTTTGCTTTCGGAATGCCACATCATTCATCGCACAAGCACGGCATACCACCCACAGACTAACGGGCTCACCGAGCGATTTAACCGCACTCTCGGCGACATGCTCGCAATGTACGTGGCATCAGATCATGGCAACTGGGACCGCATTCTTCCCTTCGTCACGTTCGCGTATAACACCGCGACACAAGCCACTACGGGATTTTCGCCTTTCTTCCTCCTGTACGGACGAGATCCTTCGCATACCATCGACACCCTCCTACCGTACCGTCCTGACACGTCCGAGTGCCCACCTCTATCTGAAGTCGCCCGGCAAGCTGAAGAATGCCGCCAGCTCGCGCGCACCTTTACGGCACGAGAACAGCAGCGACAGAAAGAAAACCACACTGGCATTCCTTCAAACACCTCCTACATCCCAGGCTGTCTTGTGTGGTTGTCTGTGCCTCTTCAAACGCCTGGACTATCCTCCAAACTCGTGCCGAAGTACGAAGGTCCCTATCGCCTCTTAGAGCAAACCTCCCCGGTGAACTTTTTGATCGAACCCCTGTCACCGCCTAATGACATGCGCCGGCGTGGACGTGACATTGTCCACGTCTCACGCCTCAAGCCCTATCACGACCCTCTGCCGCCCGACTCGTAGGTCGCCAGGATGGCTCTTTTCGCACGGGGGGCCACTGTGAAGAAGAAGCACCGCTATCGCCAGTCGCATTGCTAATGCTTGGCTCGCTCGGCGCGTGCTTCTGGTTGCTGGTGTCTCCTGGCTGCCTCGCCGCTTCATACGATCGCCCTGCCTTGGTAGTGACGCCTTGTGAATAAACCTCGTCACACATTGCGTTTCCTCGACGTTTTCCTGCTCAAATATATTTGTTCGTGTGCTGTGCCAGTTAGCGTCTGCCTCTTCCTTGCTGCCTTCGGAGGCTTCTCTGACTTCCCTCTTTTAGCCTGCTCCCTCGAAGCTTTTACAGCGAAACCTGTATATGGCTAGTAAAAACGAAAAACCGCTCGGAGTCTGTGTCACGAGCGGTCTTTATTGGCTGTGCTATAAGTTACGTCGTTCTGAGCGTCGTACCGAAGCTCGCGCGCCATTGGCTGGGCTGTGAGTGACGTCGTCCATCCCGTCGCAGCCGTGGCGCCGAGTACGCGCGCATCAGTTTCGACTGAGAACTTCCACATGGGTAAGCCACGGATCCTACGAACTCCCTTACAGCGGCCAACTTTATAAGAGCACCGACAGTGGAAACGTGGGAGAGCTCGCATTCGCCGCGCCTATGCTGCAGTCCGGGCACAAGAATAGGCCCGCGAGGCTGAGTGCCGGCAGCAACTGGCTACCGACGATCCGGCAGCCTTCCAAGCCGCGCTAAATCGCTAACGGGAATGCAAGCGCCGGTGGCGGGCGGATCCTGCAAACCACGCCGCCGAGTTAGCTCGCGATGTTAAAATGCTTGCAACAGCGGCGCGCCGAAGAAGCGGCGTTGCGGGCAGAACAGCATCGACGTGATGATTGCGGGCGCGCGTTCGCCGGCGCGAACGCCCGCTTTCGGGGAGTTTCTCTAGCGGGACTTTGGCTTCGGGACCGCACATTTCAGCTTCGCTGGTTAACCATTTGTACGGAGCGCTTGGGCGGTGATGTTTAGGGGCAAAGCTCCTTAAGCTGTGGGTCGGTTGTCACGTATCATCGTATCGTGTAACATACACCACTCACAATACCATGCAACGCCATGCAACGCCGGGAGGCTCGCGCTCGCCCTCGGCGCGTGCCTCCCGGCGCGCGAGCTCTCTCACTCTTCCATCTGCTGTCTTGTGAGAGAGAGAGAGAGAGAGAGACAGAGAGAGCGAAAGGCGCGCGTTGACTATGAAAATGCTCTTTCTTAGATGAATGCTCTACCAGCTCGCAAAGAAGGAGAACGTGCCCTCACCCGCGAGAGACAACGTTGGCGTAGGTAGCGTCTTCTGTAGAGTTTCATGATTGAGAAATTACGACTGCTCGCGCTGGAGAACCGTTCACCGGCCACCCAAGTATATATATAGGCACTGGATCTTGACTTGCAACGAAGTGCCGGTGGGAGATTTCACTTGTGCGTAGTTGAACCATAAGGATTCGTAGCGTGCGCGTTAACTAAAGCAATCCGGAACTCGGCACGATCAACGATGAACCTCCCCAGCTTCACCCACTCATCATCATTCACTCCGTGGATATGCTGTGAATTCTTTTTATATCGTAACACTTGTCTTTTTGTTGCTTCATCACGCAGCGTCGGCATGTGGCGATGGTGTTGTACTGGTAACGGCCCTCGCCTCATAATATCATGGTAACCGGCCGCCTAAAATGTGTTATTGCTGCTAATAAATGACCACTAAAAATTCTTGCGGTAAAACACTCCTGTCGGGTCCTTGGGAAAATCAAGTGTATCACCTAAACGTGTCATGTGGCGTGGTAAGGGGCGCGTTAGGCTTACTGACAAGAAATGCTTGTATTATTTTCCTTGTCACGCGTAAACGTCTCGTGCCGTTCTTTACTGAAAGGGGTATACTCTCGCACCATACGACCCAATTCACAAACAGACGGGTCTTTCAAGCTTGAGCTGCACATGCTATTATTAGGTAAATGAATAATTGGTAGTTCGAGGAACAGCTCTCGGATAGTTCTAGGCACACATGGTGAATGTTATCTAACGCAGTACTCTTAACAGTTTCATTTATTTTAATGTTACTTTATTTACCCTCATCCATACTAAATTATAGCGGGGTGCGAGCATACAGGGGACAAGAAACTAAATAAGTCGACACATATCGCGCATTAGAGGGATTGATGTCATGCGAAGCACTCAGTAAGGAAGTTGCCTGTGCCTAATGGTTTCGCCTGCAGCCAAACGCTCTTGGCAACATGAAGTTTTTTGTGTAAATTTAGTACTCTTATATCAATGAGCGGTTACCGGGCTCCTTGGCAGTAGTGTGGTGCACAGCGGTGTGCTGCGGTGCTTGTGCACTGACATTTAGAAACGGCTGTTTCGTCAGTGAAATAAAAGCCATGGCGGCCTTATGTGTATATCGTATGCGCCGCAAGTATTTTTACAAGGTCAAGCAGAGCTGGACCGTAGACCGCCAAGCGATAACTGGCACGCCAGAAGCTCGTGGGGAGAGCCTACCGTGCACATATAGTAGCGTGCTTCCTCAGCACCGCGGCGTACCGGTCTCTATTCCTGTCTCGTACGATATGGGACGTTGCTTTCGGTCATCCCAGCACCTTCGTCTGTGCCCGTCTGCTAGTATAACTTTCCCTTGTTTGATACGCGGAGAGCATGTTGTCATCAAATTTTACTGTCTATATTTTTTGCTCCATGATTACGCTAACTGCAGTATTATTATGCCATCTCCTGTAGCGCATAGCAGCATTCCTGGGGCAGGTATGCGCCACATGTGATCGTGCTATCGTTTGTAGTGACGTGTGTAACAAGTATATCGCATTCGTGATGTAGCGATGCATAACTGATTTTGGTTACATATTCATACCCTAGCGTGTCATATTTGGTATATACGAAGTGAGCGAGACGATCAAGAGAGCGCTAGACCTTGGAGACTATATAGATCGAGGGATATACGGTGAAAGTTCCAAAAGAAATGCTTCGCATATAAAATAACGCAATAAGAAACTGAAGCACTCTAATAAACAATATCAGCTGTGTGCAGGCGACCACTTAAACACAATATTTGGTACACAACGCGAAATTGTGTTCTTCTCACTATACACTATTAACTTAGCAATTCTTTCGGGCATGTGACTGCGATTTAATTGTGCAACTTCTATATATTCGCCAAAAAGAGAAGGAGTTCAGACGAGGTCGCGCGCTGCTGGAGCATTTGTCAACTCAGAATCGAAATGAGCATCATCAAGCAGACAGTCTCGTCATGTGCTTTTACGTTTTTGAATGACTCCTTTCGGTGCTCCTAATTTTCGCATATTAGAAAATTATTGCATGTGCCACGCTGCTGTGATCTCAACAAAAAAGAGCGAAGAGAAAAACGTTCAAGGGTCGTTTCAGAAGTGGCAATGTGGTTATGTACACAAACAAAAGTATAGTGTTTGCACTACCAGGTTTTTCTTATACAACTTCTTGTGCTTGCTGGCTATACTTTGAAATGTCGGAAATATAAATGCATTTCCTTGCAGGAAGCGATGACTTGAACTAAGAACACCTTAATAAAAAAGGTGAGAAAGTAACGAAGAAAGCTGGGAAATCAATCAAAGAGCCCATGAAAATGGTTGCCAAGAACGTTTGTGTACTGTAGCCACCGTTTCTACAAGCCTGAGAATATTAGGATAAGAAACGGTAGACTATATCGGCCAGAGCGATTTTTCTAGCTACACTAACGTCTGGCCGTCGCTTATAGCCAAAATCGCACCAGTTTTGTTGTGGGCGTAGCACTGATCAGCGTTGTTCCAACCTAGACAAACGTTTTCAGTGTTACACCATGCTCGGCGCAATGCTCGTGTAGTGCCTGGGTTAAATGTCGGTTATCGGGCAGTACTGTATTTTTAAGACTACGCTGCATGACACACAGTCATCGTCATCATCAGCCTGTCTACGCCTCCTGCAGCACGCAGGCCTCTACTGCAGATCCCCAATTATGCCGGTCCTGCGCTCAGTGCGACCGCGCTATCCCCGCAAACCCCTTGATCTCATCTGCCCGCCTAACTTTCTGGTACACACTGCTACGCTTGCCTTCTCTAGGGACCAACCCTGTTAACATTAATTACCAACGGCTGCTTTGCCTTGACATTACATGCCGTACGCACGTTCCTTTCTTCTTAATTTCTACTAATATGTCCTTAACAGTCGTGAGTTCCGTGATCAACTGCGTTCGCTTGTTGTTCCTTCACGGCACACCTTTTATTTTCCATTCAATCCTCGCTACAGCGCCCTGAATCTGAAATTTGGAAGTTCACTAAAAGGGTTGAGCTTCAACTGACACAAAGAATGTACTTTTATTTTAGCGGCATGTCTAATGACTGATATGCTAGTGGCAACATCCTTGAATATCTAAGGAATAAAATTTCTACTTCTTTCTATTTCTAATTTCTTGACTCTTGTTCTTGTTTCAAAGCTCTCTATTCGGTTTGAGATTTTTATGTATATCAAAGAAGCCGGAACAGGTAGCGAAGGCCACTTTGGCTGCGAACCGCTGCTCCATAATGAGAATAAATGGCTTTATCATTCAAAAAAGTATCTTCCTTCTCGGTCATTTCACACAAAGGTAGTTTAAAATGTGGCGTAAGAATACGAAAGTATTAGGGCATATTCACGCAAAGTGATTTCGCCCGAAGCACATTTTTAACGTCATCAAAGGAAAGCAACTGAAAAAACAATGTAATTTAGCGATAGCGTATCACAAAATGATATAAGACTCCTAATACTGTCTGCTTAAAGATAAGGAAAGCCCATAAGGCTTCCACTAAAATTCAATAAATTCAAACACACTTCGCAGGCATATTTTGAAGCAACTCGGAGGTCTTGGAGAATTATTATATTATTTTTTATCATGATGCAAAAATCAAGAGGTACATATATTGTCCCATTAAAAGGAGTCACATCTAGTAGCATCTGCTACTTCCATGAGTAATGATAGAGTACTTCCATGAGTAATGATAGACTATTAAAACATCGAAGTGACGTAAAAATGAAAAAAAGATGTTAATCAACGAATAATTTTTCCCCTTAAAGTTGCTATAACATTTCACTAATTCAAGGTATTGCATGCAAAAACAAACCGAGAAATTCTTCATTTACATCCACGAAATGATAAGGAAACAGACTTGCTAGGCATAGTAAGCTTTATACATTGGAGCCCGCGTATTTTTCCTAAGACAATGAAGTTCGGGTAAACAAGATAATGAAATCACTTAGACATCGGGCCAACACAGACACTTCAACATCGAGCCAACAAAACCATATGTAAATATAGATTATACTAAAATAGAACACCCAACCTGAAAAATGACAATATGAAGGATTTTTTAACAATTAGACGCCTTACGAGACATTCTTTAAGCATTTTCCCGATAAAAAGGTGACGGAGCGACACTCGACACGCCAGAGTAGTTATACTGCACCACCGAACATGAAACCACAGGAGAAGGCAAGAAAGAAGATGAGTCCGAAACGATAAACACAAGAACACGAATAGTATTAATAATGCAATAATTGTTAATTAGTCTATCCACTGATCTAATGGCTCGTATACATGGCTGCTTCCAGCTGGTAGTAGTCCTTTCATTTATTGTTTCTTTCTTTTCCCTTTCTTTGAAATCCCGTGATACGTAGCAGTAATGCAGAATTAGTATTTTATTTCTTCATTTAATATTTTTGTTTTGTTTGCTACTTTGGGCCTCAGATTAACGGAACCGATATATTTAGAGGATAGATGTTAACCTCGCACTCCTGCTCTGGGCATTGTGACCTTGTCCTCATATTATTCGCAAGTACGGTTAAGCAAATGCTTCAGTGAATTACATATTTGTGGTGCGAAAGTAAGGTTGTAGCAAAAACAGCAATTTTGGCCTCTTGAATATCGTAGTTATTGGTATGACTTACTCAGATTTTACCGCTTCTGTCATTTCAATTTTCCATACCCTTAATTTTGCTGTTGTTTTCCTTAACTTCAATAGTATGCCATAATTACTTGGCGGCTTGGGTAATCTAAAGCGACAATTACATTTAACCGCACGACATGAAGAATCGTCAAACACAGACACGTAATCCCCCGTGGGTAGATGTTTCTGGTTTGATATTCTCGTCGAGATGCGCACGTGAAATATTGCGAAAGTCTCATCGAAGACGATTGTTTGTTGGAGACTGCAAGGTGCACAAATACGCGTTATTTGGTGAAAAATAATAGATCATCAGAAAGTGTCCTGAGCAAAACTATTATAATTTGTTTTTGCATGACATATTCCTCTATTCATAATGTTGTAACACATTTATTTATTTATTTATGAATACCTTACAGCGCCCTCGTGGGGCATTGTGTAAGGGGGGCAATACAGCATGGACAAAGAGAGATGCAATAGATAAATATACATATAAATATACATAGGTGAAATACTGATTATTGCAGATGTAACTGAACACACGAACATAGAAATGCAAAATATACTAAAACAGCAAAATGTAGTGACTAAAGGCGTTACACAAACTATAACATAAAGTAACTATTTAAACACCAACAGTTTAACAAGATATGTCAACTGCCGAAAGAGTTTTTCGCAAATAACTGAACACAGAGGATAAAATAAAAACAGGGGAAAGAAATTGAGAGGAGAAAAAAAAACGTACCGGTTGCAGCATTGCAACGCCATACATCAAATTTCGGTGCATAAATATTTTTTGGGGTTGTTTAAAAACTTCGCGTGATCTCGCTGTGATGCGAGACCATCTGGAAGGTCATTCCACAAACGAATCGCTCGTGGAAGAGCTGAAAGGTTGAAAGCGTCAGTTTCACCGTACATGCGTGATAAGCTATGGTTGTTATGTAATCGGCGTGAAGTTCGATGAGCTAGATTAAGGTGAACAGATGGCATCATGCTGGTGTGGATGAGTTTGTGGAGCAGTTATAAAAGGGATATGTCACGACGAGTTTTTAGTGGCTTGAGTGCAAGGCCTTGTTTAATCTGCGTTATGCTAGATGGGTAGCTGTAATTACGCGTAATGAATCGACTGGCTCGGTTCTGGATGGATTCTAACATATTAATTAGGTATTGTTGATGCGGTGACCAGATGGAGGAGGCGTACTCTAGTTGCGGACGGATTAAAGCAAGATACGCGAGTTTGCGTACATCGGAAGGAGAACTGTATAAATTCCGGCATAGAAAACCTAATGATTTTGATGCGTTAGCACAGATGGACGTGATATGTGTGGACCAGGAAAGATTGGGAGTTAGGTTTATGCCTAGGTACTTATAATTCTGAGCGCGTTCCACAACGCTGTTACCAATTTTGTATAGGCCACTAAAGTTATGATGTTTTCGACTAAAAGTGATTAGTTTGCACTTGGAAACGTTTAATGTCATCTGCCAGGTATTGCACCACTCACCAATACGCTCAAGGTCTTGTTGAAGGGCAAGATGATCACTACTGCTGCGGATGGGACGGTAAATAATGCTGTCATCGGCGAATAACCAGGGGTTTCCTCAAGGCTCAACTTTGGGACCTCTCGTGTTTCTTATCTACATTAATTACTTACCATCATCACTTAATTCTTCTGACTGCATCCTTTATGCGGATGATACCACGATATTTTCTAGTGAGAAAGATCTTACCAAACTAGTAGCAAAATTAAACACCTATGTCGCAAATCTTGTATCATGGTGCAAAAATAACTTGTGAAAATCAACCCTGTTAAAACAACTTTTATATTATTGAATTCGTCCCAAAAAACGTTACTATAACACCCGAAATATATATCGATAACTGCGTCATTAGCCCATCAAAGTTCATTGCTTTTCTAGGTGTCACATGAGATCCTCAACTTAAATATAACATTCATGTAAATTCTGTCATCAAGGAAGCTGCTTTTGGCATCCGCGTACTCATTCGCACAAGACATTGTTTTCAGCAACATATTCTAAAATCACTTTACAATGCTTTCATTAACAGTCACCTTACTTACTGCATTTCATCCTGGGCGAATACCTACACCACACATCTCACATCTCTCATTCATCTTCAGAAAAGAGCAGTCCGCATTATCACTCATAGTTCGTACACAGCATCAGTAGCACCCCTCTTTAGCTCTCTCGAAATTCTACCGTTCATTTCCATCTTTCAACTAAAACTTGGTATTTTATTATTCAGAAGTAGCATCGGTGACATTCCCACTGACATACTTCCCCGAACACATCTTCGCAATTCTAATAACACACGGTTTTCTGAAAATAGTAACCTTTTGCTTCCAAAAGTAAACGCCAACTGCGGAAAAATGACAGCCTCGTTTTCTGCAATTTCATTCTGGAATTCATTACCACTTGTTATTAAATCTAGCCCTTCATTGCATTGTTTTCGGCGAAATCTCAAACACTTCTTACTAACCACATGCGCCACCTAAATACATACATGTGCCCATATATGTCTGTTTGTTCAAATATAAATATGTGCATTTCAGGGCATGCGTATGTATACGTATGTATATGCGTGTATCTATATATAATATGCATACGCAGCTTATGAAGTGACAAACTGTGTTGGTTAGTGATGTGTATGTGTTACGTTGTTATAATCACCTTATTCAATTATTTATCTGTTCTATCACTGTTTTACTTTTATTTGGATTTATGTGTTTTGAACTACCGTAGGTTTGACTAACTTTCATTACATTCGCTTCATTTTATTTGCTTGCTGTTTTTTCCTTAGTTGCCAATCTTTGTTCTCAATTTTTATACATGTATTAACAGGAGGTCCCCCTGACGGTTTTTACTTTGGGACCTCCTTCTGTATTGTGTCAATTTTCTACTTGTATTATTGTATTGAATAAAAACTACTACTAAAAAGACTACTACTAATCATTAATGAGTGGCTGTCGCTAATTTATTCGTCTTTATCCAAGGGCGCAGGTAGCTGGTGGAAGTTTACATCTCTCTTGTGTTTCTTTCTCTTTTTAAATGCTGTTTACCTAATGATATAGGAAGGACCTACATTTTACTATTATTTTAATTTTCTTTTAGTCATTCAGTTATTGTATTTTATTATTTGTTTTATATACCAAGCATTTGTTGCTTGCCGTAGATATTGCCGCGTATCACAAAGCTACCATCATCATTAGCTCTGGCCCCGAAGAGTGCACGTAAGTCTTCTATGCAAGAGCCATTGCGCGGCGTTCGCACGCGCGCCTCATTGGCGCTCATGCCCTCAGCCTACTGGCAAAACTGCCGCATGGGGGCATATGTGTCGAACTCGCAAGCAGAAGACACTGTGCGTCGATTCCTCGAGCTGGTTTGGTGTTGTCGCCCCCCTGCATGTTTCTGTCCTGAAATTGAAGGCATAGAACATTTTCCGCCGGTAGAAATTCCTCCGAAAAGACTTCTACAAATTCCGGTCTCTAATTTGGGACTAAGTTAAGAAATGAAATTGCTCTGTCCTTTGGTGCCTCATCACTGGCATATTGCCACAGGAACGTATTCCATTATGTTTGTAATTTCTTGCAAATGACAAATCGTATACAATTTTGATCATTCCTGTTAAAAAAAGTCAAGCCTAAAGATAGATTATTCTTCTCGTCTGTGTTGTAAAACATAATTAAGTTATTATCCTGTGTATGCTTTCGTGATTCATCTGTCTGGTGTGAATTGTCAACATGCACAATTCCACTAAATAAATTCCCTCCAAATCCTCTTTTTTTATCTGTTCCTTTCAATCATTTCAAATCAAAATGTAACTATCAAATAACTCTTGGCCAATCCCCCCTGGTGGGTAAGCGCCGTATCTATTCAGGAGCATCATCATCATCTTGGGTGAACAGCGTGTGGTAAAGCAATGCGTTTGTGCATAGTGTAGTATAGCAAAGGCAGCAAAGGAGTGGGATAGCGTAAAGCCGAGGCCACGCGGGCCGCGTCTGCAACCGCCTACAGTTAGCCAGAACGTCTTTACACTGATCTTGGTGCGAAACTTCGAGAAGCGCTCGCTCAGCCTCGCGATGCTTTGCGAGGCGTTTCCCGCAGCTTCAAAGCACGACGAAATGCGTGTGCGCTGGAGACAAACCTGGACCAGCGAAGTGCCCATCAGCTTCCCTGTTTTGCTAGCCATGCGCCACTATTGAAAGCTTCGCTAATGTTTTTTTTTTAATTTCTTGAATACGGGCCGAAGAAACGTAACTTGTACAAGAGGTATATATTATTGTGACGGTTATATAATACACCACATTCGACAACACATTTGTTTAAGAAGCATCGCGCCTGCGCACAGAGGAAAGCCATATGGAAGGTGTATGGAAGGTGTATTCCTTCCATATGGAAGGAATACACAGTCCGTATGGAAGGTGTATTGAGTGAGAATTTGCGCATGGTTATGTCTTCTAGCACGCGTTTCTAACCTGGTAATGTAGTTAGTTACATCAATATTAGTTTGTCACATATAACTAAGTACATAAATTTCAGTGTAGCTATTCTGGCTCTGCGCTGAAGAGTATACATGCCAACAGTTTCATCAGTGGCAGTTGGAGACTCGTGGGGCCCGTACCTGTTAAAAAAGAACCTAATTGCCTTTCTTTGTACTGCTTCAAGTTTGGTGATATCTTCTTTAGTAAAGGGGAACCATGCAATGTATGCGTTCTCTGGTACGGGTCTAACAAATGCGTTCTAAGCCAACATTGTAGTCTCTATTGGGGCTAGTCGAAGGCATCGTCGGAGGAGAAATAGTAGTTTGAGCTCCTACGCCGATATGTGATCAGTATGATTACTCCATCTGAGATCCACAGTTATCGTTAAGCCCAGGTACTTGTGTTCGGTGATGGCCCTTAGGTTCGTGTCATCAATTTTTATATGTAAATAATGACTTGTTCTTTTTTCTCGAGATTATGAGTAGGGTTGATTCTTTAGCATTAGCGTTACCTCCCAGTCGAGCACTGTTTTGTTGCAGTTTGTAAAGCACTGTCAAGAGCTAGATGTTCTTCATGCGGTTTAATTACATTATAAATAATGCACTCATCGGCAAGCCCTCTGATGTTGACATGTATATTAGCAGGCAGGTCATTAATGTAGATTAAAGAGAGAACTGGAGCCAGTACAGAACCCTGCGGAACACAGGATAACACTTCGGCGGAATCAGACGACTGACCGTCAATTTCAAGGAATTGCACACGTACTCTTAAGTAATCGGTTATCCGGTTATATATGGGACCATCGCCTAGCGTTTCTTAGGGGCCTTAGGGGATCTTGAAAAATCTAATAGTATAAGGTCAATTTTTTTTCTGGAATGAATACCGAGGGACAGGTCGGGGACAAGTTCCAAGAGCTGTGTCACTGTAGACAATCTGCGGCGAAGTCCGGGCTGGAAAGGCGTTAGATCAGATTCAGCGTCAAGAAAAGATGCTATGTGTTGAGTATAATGTGTTCACGTATTTCAGATGCTGCGCATGTTATGGAGATAGGTGTGAAGTTAGCGGCATTAGACCTGTTTTTGCTGATTTGTGTGCAGGAGTGATACGAGCGGTCTTCCATTCTTTTGGAATCCTACCATTTGACAGCGATTTGTCAAATATTAAACATAACTACTTTGCAACCAATTCTGCGTATCTCCTGAGGAATGCGTTAGGAATATTATTACGCCCATACAAGGCTATGCGCCGCCACGGTGGTCTAGTGGCTAAGGTACTCGGCTGCTGATCCGAGGGTCGCGGGATCGAATCCGGGCCGCGGCGGCTGCATTACGATGGAGGCGAAATGTTGAGGCCCGTGTGCTGTGCGATGTCAGGGCACGTTGAAGAACCCCAGGTGGTCGAAATTTCCGGAGCCCTCCACTACGGCGTCTCTCATAATTAGAACTGGTTTTGGGACGTAAAACCCCACAAAACAAACATACAAGGCTATGTACAACTGTATTTACAAGCACTGCCGCAACTGTGCACAAGAAAAGCCCGCGTTAGGTGGTCGCTTCGTCGTCGTCTTCTCTGGCCCCACCACGAAACGGCTTGCATTGGCGCATGTGCCGTAGCATGACCCCCGGCGGCAGAAGCTCCGTTTCGGAGCGGCTAAAGGGTGTCGTCAGAAGTACAGTGGTAAGGCTTCAGCCGTGAGACATGAACGACGTCTCTTGATGGGTTGGGATCGGCCTGCGTGGACGAGACGGGAGCAATTTCGTACGTGACAGGAGTCACTTGGCGGAACACGCGGTACGGTCCATTATTATGGGGAAGGAGCTTTTCGGATAGTCCCACACGGCGGCAAGGAGTCCTGAGGAGCAAAAGTTTACCAGGAAGAAAATATAGTTCGCGATGACGAGCAGCGTAGCGACGCTGTTGACTGCCTTGTGATGCCATAAGCCGAACACGAGCAAGCTGGCGAGCGTGATCTGCCCGTGCAATAGCTTCATGGGCATATTCAGTGGCAGCAGCGGCAGACGGAGGGAGCATGATATCCAGAGGTAAAGCGGGTTCTCGTCCGTACAACAGGTAAAACGGCGAAAATTCAGCAGTGTCATGACGGAGGAGTTGTACGCAAATGTGATGTAAGGAAGCACGACGTCCCAGTTGCGATGATCGTCGGAAACGTACATAGCCAGCATGTCTGTAATGGTGCGATTTAAGCGCTCGGTGAGACCGTTGGTTTGGGGGTGGTACGAAGTGGTCAGTTTATGTTGAGTGGAACAAGAACGGAGGATGTCGGCGATTACCTGGGAAGGAAGTTACGGCCACGGTCAGTGAGTAGCTGTCGCGGAGTACCGTGAAGGAGGATGACGTCACGTAGCAGGAAATCCGCAACATCAGTGGCACAGCTGGTTGGTAGTGCGCGAGTGATCGCGTAGCGCGTGGCGTAATCTGTCGCCCCCGCTACCCACTTGTTTCCGGTGGCTGAGATGGGGAAAGGGCCTAGAAGGTCAAGTCCGACGCGAAAGAAGGGTTCTGCGGGGATGTCAATCGATTGAAGGCGATCGGCAGGTGGAAGGGGAGGCCGTTTGCGACGTTGACACGATTCGCAGGCAGCCACGTAACGGCGGACAGAGCGTGCAAGTCCCGGGCACAAGAAACGGCGACGGACGCGGTCGTACGTGCGGGATACACCAGGGTGTCCGGCAGTTGGTGCGTCATGAAGTTCGTTGAGCATGCTCCGGCGTAGGTGTCTAGGTACGACTACGAGCAGGTCGGATCCTTTGGAGTGAAAATTAGGGCAGTACAGGACGCCATTCTGGATGAGAAATCGCCTGATAGAGGCATCACTGGACGATGCTTTTATCTGCTAGATGATCACGCGCAAGGGAGGGTCGCGATTTTGTTCCTCGCCAAGGTTAACCCAATCGGACACTGACAAGATACAGTAGACTGTGTTTTCATCATCGGCGCCCGGGTTGTCAAGAGGATAGCGAGACAAGCAATCTGCATCGCAACGCAAGCGACTAGATTTGTACACGACGGAATACGAGTACTCTTGCAAACGCAGGGCCCAACGCCTAAGCCGCCCTGAAGGATCTTTGAGAGTGTGTGGTGGTCAACAGAGTGTGTTCAACAACCAACAGAGTGTGTGGTGGTCGGCAAGTACGGAAAATGGGCGGCCATACAAATAGGGGCGGAACTTCGCAACCGCCCAAACAAGGGCCAAGCACTCACCCTCTGTGATAGAGTAGTTTCTCTCAGCGGCCGGAAGGAGACGGCTAGCGTAGGCAATGACACGATCTTGGCCACGCTGACGTTGGGCTAATACTGCACCGAGTCCGTAGCCACTGGCATCAGTGCAGACTTCTGTAGGGGCAGATGGGTCAAAGTGGGCGAGGATCGACGGCGTCGTTAGCAGGTTGATGAGGCAAGAGAATGTGGTTGATGAGGAGAGAGAATGCACTAAGAAAACGAGACATCTTGTCTCAAAACCTCCGTTACTGACTTTGCTATGGCCGCAAAATTTTTTAGAAAACGGCAAAAGTACGAACACAGCCCGAAAAAGCTGCGTACATCCTTGGTTTGACTGTGGGACAGGGAAGTTCTTGACGGCGGATATTTTTTCCGGGTCTGGCGTTGGCGTCGAATAAATGGGCAAGGACCGTGATTTGGCGGCGGCCAAAACGACACTTAGACGAGTTGAGCTGGAGCCCGGTCTGACGAAAAAGGTCCAGGATGGTCAAGAGACGATCAATGTGCGTTTCGAATGTTGGTGAAAACACGAGAAGGTCGTCTAAGTAGCACAAACATGTGGACCATTTAAAACCTCTCAGGAGGGAGTCCATCATGCGTTAAAAGGTGGCAGGGGCGTTACAAAGGCCGAAAGGCATGACGTTGAATTGATAAAGACCGTTAGGTGTTACAAAGGCTGTCTCGTCGACAGCGTGTATCAGCCTGTATCAATACCGGGAACGTAGATCAATTGATGAAAAGTAGCGAGCTACGTGTAGGCAGTCAAGAGCGTCATCTATGCGTGGCAACGGGTACACGTCTTTTTTTGTAATTCGGTTAAGGTGCCGATAGTCGATGCAAAATCGCCAAGAACCGTCTTTTTTTCGTACCAAAACCACAGGCGATGCCCACGGACTCGATGACAGCTCGACGATGTTCTTTGCGAGCATCTTCTCAACTTCGCTTTGAATTTTACGTTCAGCTGCGGATACACCATAGCCACGTCGGTGGATAGGAAGAGCATCGCCAGTATTTATGCTATGCGTCACTTGAGTAGCTTGGCCTAAAGGACGACCGCCGACGCCAAAAATGTCACTGTATGCAAGCAGAACGCGACGTAGATTCTCACTTTGCTGAGGGGTTAGGTCTGGGGCAATCATCGATGTAATATCCTTATCAGAGGGACAGGCATAGGGCTGCTGCGCAAGTCAATGTGGCGGAACTTAAACATGGCCATCCCCGGAACTTAAACATGGATATCAAAAGGCAACTTTATCAGGTGCCGGTGGCGGAGGAGCTCTTTGGAAACTTGAGCGGTGCGAAGATATTCTCCGTCCTTGAAGGGAAGAGTGCTTTTTACAACTTGTATTAGATGAAGAAAGCTCGCGTTTGCGCACATTTACGACGCCCTACAGAATACATCTGTTTCTTCGCGTTCCATTTGGCCTCGCAGAAGTTCCAGAACTCTCCCAGCAAGCATTAAGAGGTTTCTAACGGCAACTTACCATCAAGCGCTACTTCAACGACGTTGTCGTCGCATCAGAGATCTTTGAAGAGCACGCGAAAGACCTCCGAAATTACGTACTTGGGTCAGCAACTGTCATCTGAAGGGACCACTCCAGACCAAGATAAAGTGAAGGCCATCGAAGCCATACAAATGCAATCAAGCAAGCAAGAACTCTAAATATTTTTTGGGAATGGCAACCTACGCAACTATATTTATTCTCAACATCTCGGAAACTACAGCCGCTCTACTTGAACTACTGAAGAGAGATGTCCACTGGTACTGGACGCGGCGACATACCGACAGAGTGGAGCTCATTAAATCGAAGCTGGCGACTCCACCCGTGCTTCGCTACTTTGATCCCTCAAAGCGCATCACAGTCTCAACGGGTGCCACTTCCTACGGAATGTGTTCAGTGCTGCTGCAAGAAGCCAGACATGCATCAGCAGCTCTTACAACCACTCAGCAGCGGTATCCACAAATAGAGAAAGAGGTTCTGGCCAACTTGTTCGCGTGTGAAAGATTTCACTACTACACCTTCGAGTGGCACATCACAGTGCAATCGGATCACAACCACTGATCGGCGATTGCAGAGGCGACCGCGCAAGATCCAACACTACACAAACTGGCAATGTACAGTCTGTTTCACACTTAGGGGAAATCTCGGAGCGCGTGGCATCGCGATGCGGCCATGATCCGGCGAGCGCTGGAGTCGGCCAGCAGCGGCTGCTCGCGCAGGCGCGGACGCGCGATGCGTGCAGCTTTGAACCGCGTCGTCTGCTACGACAGCGCGTGCTGGCTGTATTGTCGGGAAGAGTGCTACTGTGTGGCATCCCGCTGATTTCATCGTTAACGTGAGAAGTCAGCCGATATTCTTCACTAAATGTTGTGCGGCGCCTTACTTTCGGGCCTGCGTTGGCAAGAAAGGAGCTCTGCAAACCCAATTTGACAACACACTTGCTCTGTGTTGCCGGAGGGCCGGGGGTATTGAGCGGGTGCACGTATGCTTCGTCACCCCGTGTGCTACCGTAATGCGCAGTGACAATAAACGCTACAATGTGTGCACGTCGTGCTCGGTCTTTTCTTGACGGGAAATGAAAAGAAAGCATTCCACAGTAATAATCATGAGGGTCGATCACGATTAGACAAATGGATCGGAATAAAGTAACGCTTTAGGAGACGAAATTGAGAGGGAAGCAGCTCTCCTCTACAACATTTCAGTGCAGGAGACAGGCGCTCTCCGTTGGCGCGAAATGCACGCGTCGCACTTCCAACTTCACTTATTCATGTCGGGTCATGCCCCCAGCAGAGGCCATGAGAGCGCTCATTCTTAACGGAAGGAAGCAAGGCGTAACGGGATTGAGTGAGCAATGTGTCCCGTCGAAGCGTGGCCCACTCGTTGACGATGTTGGGCTTATTGGTGATTCGGCGCTCTTTAAACTGCGTGCAATAAAAACGATAAAAAGATATTTAAAAGACAAAATGCGACAGCACCGCATTCCTTCGTCCATTGGCGAGGCTAAAACCACACGGCTATCTGTAGATACGGGATTCAAGGATGCTTTGAGTAAAACTGGCGCAGCGTTTATTGTCGCTGCGCACTACGGTAGCAGACGCGGTGACGAAGCATACGTGCACCCGCTCAATACCCCGGCCCTCCGGCAACACAGAGCAAGTGTGTTGTCAAATTGGGTTTGCAGAGCTCCTTTCTTGCCAACGCAGGCCCGAAAGTAAGGCGCCGCACAACCTTTAGTGAAGAATATCGGCCGACTTCTCACGTTAACGATGAAATCAGCGCGATGCTCCACACAGAGCACTCTTCCCGACAATACAGCCAGCACGCACTGTCGTAGCAGACGACGCGGTTCAAGGCTGGACGTATCGCGCGTCTGCGCATGCGCGAGCAGCCGCTGCTGGCCGACTCCAGCGCTCGCCGCATCATGGCCGCATCGCGATGCCACGCGCTCCGAGATTTCCCCTAAGTGTGAAACAGACTGTACATGCAGGATGTATGGTCTCAGAGACTTTCAGACGTCAACAACGTTTTCAAGCCATTCTATTATACTAGAAGCGAACTCTATATAACAAAAGGCTTCGTATGTTATGGTCAACGATTAGTCATACCAAAGGCTTGTCAAGGAACTGTCTTCAGATGTTGCCCCAAGCTCACCGCGGAATCACTGCTTGGAAGAACTCGGCAAACCAATGTGTGTACTGGGCATCTTTGAGCAAGGATACTAAATCATTGGTATACAACTGTGATATATGTCAGTCACATCGGTATGCTAATCCTCAGCAGCGACTATTGGGCAGAACCTCGACCGATACAACGTAAAGATGGGCACCGGAGGCATCTTCGTCAGAAATCGCAGCCGCAGCCATGTTGGACCAAGAACCGCACAGAAAACTGATACAGAAGCTTCGCCGGAGGACTACGACATAGCTCAGTCTAGCCCCCGAGTCCCAGCTACAAGTTGAGAACGGGCCTCGTTGACCTCAAACTAAGCACTTCGGAAAAGGATTAATCCCCCTGCACGATATCTCAGCTTAAGCAGCGACTTCTCATAAAGAGTAGCTTCACATAATAGTTTAATATGGCTTACAACGTTTCTAACTTGAGGCATTATCTGAATCGGCTTTATCTAAGAGCATAATTATTACTGGAGTGTTCTTGTTACCATAAAGCCGATCTCATTAAAAAGAAGGGCGTGTTATCTATGCGCACAACAGACCTCGCTCCCTTATTGGTTTCTTAGCGCAAACACTTTTGACACAGGACTCAAAAGGGACACGGGCGAGCGCTAACTTTCCACAACGTTTCCTTTTTGAGAGCGTACATATATACAGCCTCGGAAAGCAAAACAAGAAAACCGAACAGGAAGCACATATCTGCCATGCGCGAACATCTTACAATCTCAAAATCGAGCTGTTTTTCGCACAGTCCAAGGGTCGACCATGTTTTTTATGAAAATGGTCGAGGCGGTTACCTCGCCTTACACTGCAGCATGTGTGGCTGCAATCCGCTTTCTCGCCAGGCCACCATGGTAGCAAGAAACTGAAGTACTGACATGAGAAATAATGGAGGCGGAGCGGATCAATAGGTTAGGGCCAAATTGCGTCAGCACCCCTCCCTTGGACTGTGCGAAAAAGAGCTCGACTTCTTGAGATTGTAAGATGTTCACGTATGGCAGATGTCTGCTTCGTGTTCGGCTTTGTTGTTTTTACTTTCAGGGGCTATATATATGTACGCTGTCAGAAAAAAAAAAAACGTTGTTGAAAGTTAGCGCTCGTCCGTGTCCCTTCTCAGCCTGTATGAAAAGTGGTTGCGCTAAGAAAGCAATTATGCAGTACCAACAAGCCCAATTCCTCACTCTTGTCGCTTCCTATTCTCCTGACATCTCTACGTCGTCATTGAAGTAAGGAACAGCTAGCGCCAGCTATATAACGCGTCCTGAATACCTGAATAAGTATATTCCGAATACAGACAGTTCCACTTCTCCTTCTCGACTGGGCTGGTCCCTTGTCACACGCGCTTCAGCTACAAACCCAACATAACGCCCTCAAGCTAAAGCCGCCATCGGCGCTCTGGGAGACGCCGTTCTCCATGTTGATTGGTGGCGCATTAGGTGATTGTTCGATGAGTTAGCCTAGTGTGTGATGCTGGGTGTCAACGTGAAGCACAGAGATTTTCCTGGTGTTCATCTGACACCAGGATGCTGTGCGCGAAGCTTTCATGTTTTCAGGTTCCATGATCAGGATTTATTTAGTGTGCTTGATGGTCTTTTTTGCACAAAGTAAATAAAATACAGCACGTGGCTTCGAGAGCGGCAGCACACGGTCGCCATGAAGCCACATTTCTGCAGCTCCCGCGACGGCAGGCAACGGCTCAGTGTTTTGAACGTTTCGTGTTTGATCTGTTAGAGTTTTCTGCACCAGTGTGGCACGGCGTGTAGTAGATATGTAAGTGTTATGGCCTCCAGTAAGACCTTCTACACTGTTGGTTTCTGCGGTGCTGGTATCTCAGGTTTTATAACATTGTCGTCATCATCATCATCATCACCCCACCACCACAGGCAGCAATTACATTATAAATAATGCACTCATCGGCAAGCCCTCTGATGTTGACATGTATATTAGCAGGCAGGTCATTAATGTAGATTAAAGAGAGAACTGGAGCCAGTACAGAACCCTGCGGAACACAGGATAACACTTCGGCGGAATCAGACGACTGACCGTCAATTTCAAGGAATTGCACACGTACTCTTAAGTAATCGGTTATCCGGTTATATATGGGACCATCGCCTAGCGTTTCTTAGGGGCCTTAGGGGATCTTGAAAAATCTAATAGTATAAGGTCAATTTTTTTTCTGGAATGAATACCGAGGGACAGGTCGGGGACAAGTTCCAAGAGCTGTGTCACTGTAGACAATCTGCGGCGAAGTCCGGGCTGGAAAGGCGTTAGATCAGATTCAGCGTCAAGAAAAGATGCTATGTGTTGAGTATAATGTGTTCACGTATTTCAGATGCTGCGCATGTTATGGAGATAGGTGTGAAGTTAGCGGCATTAGACCTGTTTTTGCTGATTTGTGTGCAGGAGTGATACGAGCGGTCTTCCATTCTTTTGGAATCCTACCATTTGACAGCGATTTGTCAAATATTAAACATAACTACTTTGCAACCAATTCTGCGTATCTCCTGAGGAATGCGTTAGGAATATTATTACGCCCATACAAGGCTATGCGCCGCCACGGTGGTCTAGTGGCTAAGGTACTCGGCTGCTGATCCGAGGGTCGCGGGATCGAATCCGGGCCGCGGCGGCTGCATTACGATGGAGGCGAAATGTTGAGGCCCGTGTGCTGTGCGATGTCAGGGCACGTTGAAGAACCCCAGGTGGTCGAAATTTCCGGAGCCCTCCACTACGGCGTCTCTCATAATTAGAACTGGTTTTGGGACGTAAAACCCCACAAAACAAACATACAAGGCTATGTACAACTGTATTTACAAGCACTGCCGCAACTGTGCACAAGAAAAGCCCGCGTTAGGTGGTCGCTTCGTCGTCGTCTTCTCTGGCCCCACCACGAAACGGCTTGCATTGGCGCATGTGCCGTAGCATGACCCCCGGCGGCAGAAGCTCCGTTTCGGAGCGGCTAAAGGGTGTCGTCAGAAGTACAGTGGTAAGGCTTCAGCCGTGAGACATGAACGACGTCTCTGATGGGTTGGGATCGGCCTGCGTGGACGAGACGGGAGCAATTTCGTACGTGACAGGAGTCACTTGGCGGAACACGCGGTACGGTCCATTATTATGGGGAAGGAGCTTTTCGGATAGTCCCACACGGCGGCAAGGAGTCCTGAGGAGCAAAAGTTTACCAGGAAGAAAATATAGTTCGCGATGACGAGCAGCGTAGCGACGCTGTTGACTGCCTTGTGATGCCATAAGCCGAACACGAGCAAGCTGGCGAGCGTGATCTGCCCGTGCAATAGCTTCATGGGCATATTCAGTGGCAGCAGCGGCAGACGGAGGGAGCATGATATCCAGAGGTAAAGCGGGTTCTCGTCCGTACAACAGGTAAAACGGCGAAAATTCAGCAGTGTCATGACGGAGGAGTTGTACGCAAATGTGATGTAAGGAAGCACGACGTCCCAGTTGCGATGATCGTCGGAAACGTACATAGCCAGCATGTCTGTAATGGTGCGATTTAAGCGCTCGGTGAGACCGTTGGTTTGGGGGTGGTACGAAGTGGTCAGTTTATGTTGAGTGGAACAAGAACGGAGGATGTCGGCGATTACCTGGGAAGGAAGTTACGGCCACGGTCAGTGAGTAGCTGTCGCGGAGTACCGTGAAGGAGGATGACGTCACGTAGCAGGAAATCCGCAACATCAGTGGCACAGCTGGTTGGTAGTGCGCGAGTGATCGCGTAGCGCGTGGCGTAATCTGTCGCCCCCGCTACCCACTTGTTTCCGGTGGCTGAGATGGGGAAAGGGCCTAGAAGGTCAAGTCCGACGCGAAAGAAGGGTTCTGCGGGGATGTCAATCGATTGAAGGCGATCGGAAGGTGGAAGGGGAGGCCGTTTGCGACGTTGACACGATTCGCAGGCAGCCACGTAACGGCGGACAGAGCGTGCAAGTCCCGGGCACAAGAAACGGCGACGGACGCGGTCGTACGTGCGGGATACACCAGGGTGTCCGGCAGTTGGTGCGTCATGAAGTTCGTTGAGCATGCTCCGGCGTAGGTGTCTAGGTACGACTACGAGCAGGTCGGATCCTTTGGAGTGAAAATTAGGGCAGTACAGGACGCCATTCTGGATGAGAAATCGCCTGATAGAGGCATCACTGGACGATGCTTTTATCTGCTAGATGATCACGCGCAAGGGAGGGTCGCGATTTTGTTCCTCGCCAAGGTTAACCCAATCGGACACTGACAAGATACAGTAGACTGTGTTTTCATCATCGGCGCCCGGGTTGCTCGCGATTAGTGTTTTCTTTTTTGCTCATGTGTTTCGTTACTCCCACCTAATGCGTATTCATTAACGAATATTATCCGTTGCTTCCTTTGATATATCATCATCATCATCATCATCAGCCTGTTTAGGTCCACTGCAGGACGAAGGCCTCTCCCAACGATTTCCAATCCACCCTATCCTGAGCGAGTTGGTTCCACTTTATGCCCGCAAACTTTTTAATTTCATCGCTCCATCTAACCTTTTGCCTACCTCTGTTGCGTTTTCCCTCTCGTGGTATCCATTCCGTCGCTCTTACTGTCCACCTATTATCCTTCCTCCTCATGACATGTCCTGCCCAGGTCCACTTCTTTCTTTTAATTGATAAGATAATATCGGCTACTCCTGTCTGTTCTCTGATCCACTCCGCTCGTTTTTTATCTCTTAGCGTTACCCCTATCATTTTTCTTTCCATTGCACGTTGCGTGCTCCTCAGTTCATCTCTAGTTTTTCGTTATTCTCCATGTTTCTGCACCGTACGTTAGTACTGGGAGAATGCAGTGATTGAATACTTTTCGCTTTAATGAGAGCGGCAAGTGTCCGGTCATGATTTCGTAATGCCTTCCGAATGCGCTCCAGCCCAGCCTTATTCTACTGAGAATTTCATTTTCCTGGGTAGGAGTTCCTGATATTAACTGTCCCAGATATACATATTCGTTTACACATTGTAAGGGTTCATTGTTGATTTTAAATTCCTGTTCCTTAGCTAAGCTATTGAGCATAACTTTCGGTCTTTTGCCTATTCATTTTAATCCAATTTTATGCTTCCCTGTTTAGGTCATCAATCATGTTTTGTAGTTCGTCACCATCATTGCTAAAGAGCACAATGTCGTCTGCAAATCTTAAATTGTTTAGATATTCTCCGTCTATTCGAATGCCCTTTCTTCCCAGTCTAGACGTTTTAAAGACTTCCTCTAAACATGCAGTGAATAGCATCGGTGATATTGTATCGCCCTGTCTCACGCCTCTCCTGATCGGGATTTCTCTGCGTCTCTCATGTAGGAGTAGTGTGGCTGTGCAATCTTTGTATATGTTGTTTATGGTTCTCACGTATACGCCAGGTACCCCTTGACGATGTAGAGCTTCTAGAACTGCTTGATTTCTATGGAGTCAAATGCTTTCTCGTAGTCGATAAACGCCATGTAAAGAGGTTTGTTATATTCCGCGTACTTCTCATTACTAGGTTGATAGCGTGGCTGTGGTCCATGGTCGAGTAACCTTTCCTAAACCAGCTTGTTCTCCTCGGTTGGTTAAAGTCGAGTGTTTCTCTTATCCGCGTAGAAATTACCTTTGTAAATAGCTTGTATATTACTGGGAGTAGGCGGATTGGTCTGTAATTCTTTAAGTCCTTTATGTCACCTTTCTTGTGGATAAGGATTATATTAGCATTTTTCCAGCTGCGCGGTACGCTTCATGTCTTGATACATTTCGTGAAGAGCGATGCAAGTTTTCAAGTACAATATCTCCTCCGTCCTTTGATCAAGTCGGCTGTTATACCATCGTCACCAGCTTCTTTACCGCGGGACATGCCCTTGGCAGCTTTTTGACTTCGTCAGCGGTTATACATGGAATTTCGGTGTTCTCCTCTGGTTCTATTTCTGTTAAGGTTGTATGGTCTGTCTGAGAGCTGTACAGTTCCGAGTAGAAATCTTCAGCTACCTTTACTATTTCGGTGAAACTGTTCATAACGTTACCTTGTTTATCTTATTAGTGCATGATTTTGTGTTGTCCTAAGTGCAGTTTTCTTTATTGACCGATTTAATGCTGGTGCCTTTCTCCACTGCTTTCTCTATTTCTCTCATGTTAAGTTTCTTACATCTCTTTGCCTGGCTTTACTGATCAATTTCGATAGTTCTGCGAATTCTATCTATCTTTTGATGAGTTACTTTCATTTGTTGGGCGTTTTTTTATTAAGTCCCTTGGTAGATGGACACTTACTTGTTTGCTTGCTTTGCTGTTTTACCCCCGACTTCTAGCGCGGTTTCAAGGATTGTTTTCGTTATAGTTTTGTTTATTTGTTCTAAATTCGTCATGTTTCCGTCTAGGCCTCGAACTTGTTGCTTAGGGCGACTTTAAATTCGTTGTCTTTCGCTGAGTACCTCTACATTACATTCTTTTTATAAATAATTTAGTTTCTTGTTTTCTGTTAGGTTAGGTACAATCGTTGCCCTTACTATCTGTGATCGCTGCATTTTATCTTCCCACTACTTCTGTGTCTTGAATTATACCTGGTTGTTCGCAACATTATGAAGTCGATTTCATTCTTTGTTTCCCCGTTAGGGCTTTTCCACGTCCACTTCCTATGCTTGTGTTTTTTGAAGAAAGTATTCATTATTCGAAGCTGGTTCCTTTCGGCAAATTGTACTAGCATTCTCCACGGTTATTCCTACGGCCGACGCCGTAGTTTGCCTATCGCCTGCTCTCCACTTTGTTTCGTTCCTACTTTTGCGTTGAAATCCCCCATGACTACTGTGTATTGCGTCCGTACTTTCTTTATTGCTAATTCGATATCCTCGTAGATTGTTCTACTTGTTCATCGTCGTAGCTCGTTGTTGGCGCATATCCGGATTATCTTAAGTTTATACCGCTATTTAGTTTTATTACGATGGATGCTACCCTTTCGTTAATGCTGTAGAATTCATCTACGTTGCCCGCTATATTTTGTGGATAGGAACCCAACGCATATTTTTCTCTTTTCGGGTAATCCTATAGCAGAGGACGTGTCCATTATTTAAGACTGTGTAAGCTTCGCCTGCTCTCCTAACTTCGCGTAAGGCCAATGACGTCCTCAATTAACTCCTCTAGTTCCTCGAGTAATTCCGCTAATCTAGCTTCGCTTGAGAGGGATCTTGCATTGAACGTTCCAATGTTTAGATTCCAGTGGCGGCCTGTCCGGGTCCAGTGGTTGTTACCGCCCTCTGCTGCTTCACAGAGCTGACCGCCGCCGTGGACAGATGTTCTGCAGCTGCTGGACACTGAGGGCGAGGGTTTAATTGTAGACATCGTGTGGGAGGTGGTGGCCAAGTACTTCACCAGGGAGGCCAATTCCTGTTCTGGTGTAGGAGTGAGTTGTAAACGGCACTTGAACGACTGAAAGCCTTTCAGGTGTCCAACCGTCGCCAGGACCCCCCTACCGACGTAATCTCGAGCTTATGACAACCATCCTTAAAAAAAAAAAAAAAAAAAAAAAAGGGGGGGGGTCGAACCTGTGATCCTCGGCGGATATGTAATTGTCAATGTAGAAATGCTACAAAGCGGGAATCAAGAGTGACTGAAATGGCCACGTTCCCTGTATTTTTTTTGCTGCAACGAATACGTTTTGTGGGCGTTATTTCTACACAATGAAATAATACCCAGGAAGTGTGCCTTCCCTTTCAACAGATCAGTCCCGCAATTTTTTTTATACTACTCATTATGCACTAAGGACTTGCGAATACTGGAGTTGAAAGGAAGATAAGGCAACACATGGTCGCGTGGCAATTGCATCGCGTCAGCGAATCATGTGAGGGCACTCCACAGCCACACTGAGCGAGATTTGCTACATTTCCTTGGGTAAAAAGTGCCACTTCTACCACATACATTGTCGCACCCAACGTTTCATTACGCATGACATTTATTTTTTTTTGTAGGCACTCAAATTATAAGAAGACAATACGCACCAAACCAACCGATGTGTTTGTAAACATGCAGGTCACCGGTCTGACTGCAAATAAAGGCAACGATATATTGTAACCGTCCACATAATGATAAACAATGACTTTCCGACACAAAGCCACATTCAACGTAATAATTGGTCGGTCTCGATAAATATGGTGTGCATTGAAGGAACTGATCCGTAGAGCGCCTTTACCTTACTGATTTTATTTCTGGAGCCTGCCTCTCCGGTGAGAGCACTATCCTAAATACCACTGCGCTGTGGATAGATTGCTGCTTTTATTAATACCATCACGGGACTTGTAAAGTAAGCTTGTTATATTCGTCACAGAGGATTCCGTTCGGTTGAAATTGCCTAGTTATAGACAACATCGCAACTTGACAATATTTTGCTATACATATAGAAATTGTTATTTGATTTTAAAAACACTGTTTCAAGTAATACATGAGGTAGTCCATGCGGCAGAGATAGATAACATGCGTTTAGAGCATTTTCTCGTAAAGGCAAGTCGGTTTGGCAATTTGGAATAGTGTATAGCTTTGGAATAATTACAGTCTGTAAGCTCGCTTAGGTGGATGCGAAGGTTTGGTTACATCGATAAGATGAGGCTGTACAGGTAATTTTCAAGCGTGGAAATATATCGCCCATAAGTAATTGCAATTAAAAGCACCATTGCAGATTATGCGATCTATATATACGCAATCTGCCCTACCGCCCGAGCGTGATAACGGTTGGGACAAAATTTCAGCAACGTCTCTAGGAGGAGTTGGTCACTGTACCCATTCAATTCTCTACGCAGTATCGGTTGGTATTAGAACACAGAGAAGCTTTAGTGGGCGAAAATGTGCGCATAGAGAAAAATTTAAACAGTATTTGGGCGGCATGGCCCCGCCACGGTGGTCTAGTGGCTATGGTACTCGGCTGCTGATCCGAGGGTCGCGGGAGCGAATGCCGGCCGCAGCGGCTGCATTTCGATGAAGGCGAAATGTTGAGGTCCGTGTACTGTGTGATGTCAGAGCACGTTAAAGTACCCTAGGTGGTCGAAATTTCCGGAGCGCTCCACTACAGCGTCTCATAATCGGAGCTGGTTTTGGGACGTAAAACTGCAGAAATGAATGAATCATTTGCGTGGCATGATTTTTCAATATGCAATATACACTTAGTCCAAATGCCGTTTCCGAGACACTTCGGTGTAGAAAAGACCTCATCTAGCTAACACAGCGATCGTTGAGCCTTTCGAGGAGGACCGCTCAGTAAAAGAGCTGTGAAGATTTTTGGATTTCAGTTCTTACCTCTGCAGGAGTTATTACCCGGTTTACTAATATTGCGCAGCCCTTCACGTGCCTGCTTCTCAAAGGCGCCGTGTTCGGACGCCGGAATGTGCGGCGGCTTTTTATTAACTCGAGTTCATTTTGACGAACCCATCCATTTCTTCGACATTTTGACCATGCGGCTCCGATATAAGTCCGCACGGATGCTGGCGATGTTGTTGTCAGTGCCGCTCTTATTCAACTCATTCATAATGAAAAAACGTAGCCGTATACGTACTTGAGTTCCTTCCGAATCAAGTCCGAACTCAACTACATCATTGTAGAGCAGGAATATATTCCGATGATATTCGCAGCGCAACGCTTCCAGTCAATGCTGAGCGGGCAGTCGTTCACGTCTTCAAAGACCATAATTCTTTCTGCTCGCTGGTCCACCTACGTGCTCCCTCTGGGGGACTTGCACCATGGAGATTCCGTTCGCATGACGGTCTCCTCCAATGAATCCAATGCTTCGAGCCACGATTTTCTCATGTGCATATGCTTAAGGCTGACAAACGAAGAGACCCCACCCCGCCTAGGGAATTTACGAGTGATTGTGGGCGACTATTCACTGCAGAAGTTGTCGAAGAGTTACTTTGTCTATGTCATTAGTTGTCGGTACTGTACGCCATATTGTGCTCAATGAAAAGACCTTTCGGAGCACAATAAGAGAGCACTCGCGAATATGCCCTCTATCTGTGTGACATCCGATGGCAAAAAGTGGGACAGCGTTCTACTATTTACAGCCTATGCATTCAACATCGCTTACAATGAGCAAGTACCGCACACATTTCATTCTTCGTTCGTATGCTCGCCTTCCACATGATACTGGCGATACAATGTTTGCGGTATTAGACGCGCGGATCCCTGCATATTTGCGACCATTCGCCTAAAGTATTTTTGTGTGCATTATTGCTTCACAAGATCGCTTGAAAGCACGGTTCAATGGCGCACACCTGCAGGCCACAAATAGCCCAAGCAACTTACTGTGGCTGCGGGCACCTAACTCGAAAACATAGGTTATGTGAAAAGCAGATCGCCGACAGTGTTGCCCACTCTTCTGTTATAGACTACACAACCGAGTTATATTATAAAGCATAGCCTCCTCAATCCCAATGACTCCCCGTATGCTGCGTGAAACTACGCATATGTCGTAAAAGATCGCAGCTGGAAACGACGAGAGCACAAAGAAGGAAGGAACGCACAGGAAAGAAGCTCATACGTATGTGATATGCCCGCAAAAGTGTTTTCCTGTGTTCTTGTTCTTGTTACCTGACAACTTAGGGTACACACCCACTATGGAGTGAGTGGCCAAGAGTTGGGTGCAAAAAAATTTAAAATTTATGGATGCGATAATCTACACAGAGTAAAGTCGAAGAGGTACTAAGGATTGTGATGTAGTGTAGAGAGGAAAGAAAGTGTTATGTGCGTGAGGACAAGGATACGACGAAGTTGTCGCACGCGCGCAGGTGCTCTAGCTCAACGTGGTATGAGAAACATTCACGCATCTCCACGAAGAGAACAGTGACGAGTGGGCGAAGCACTGGCGAATGTTCGGTGTTGCCATAAATCACCCGTGACATTGCCCACTCACGCATGTAAATGAGTGACAACGCGTGTGTATGTTTACACACGCGTTGTCATTTATGCTTCTGGTGTTTATGAGGTTCCTGTGCTCCCATGTCGTAGATCGTGCCTAGTTCCGGAATAATTTTAGTTAACGCGCACGCTGCAAATCCTTATGGTTCAACTACTCATAGGAGAAATCTCCCACCGGCACTACATTGCAACGCAACATCCAGGGCCTACATATACGGGGTGGCCGGCGAACAGTTGTGCAGCGCTGCGCAGTTGTGCTGCACAGCGCTGCACAGTTGCACAACACAGCAACTGTGCAACACAGTTGCACAGTTGCACAGTGCTGCAGAGTTGTGCGACAGTTGTGCAGCGCTAGCAGAGGCTGGTCACAGTCGCTAGCAGACGCTGCCTGCGTCAGCATTGTCTCTCGCGGGCGAGGCCACGTTCTCGTTTCATGCGAGATGGTAAAACGTTCATCGCAGAAAGAGCGTTTCCATAGAGAGAGAGACAGAGATAGAGAATAAACATTTTTATATCCTACTATGCAGTGAGCATGTGGGAGGGAATCCTAGTCCCGGGTCCCTAAGACGATCTCGGAGACCACACGTGCCGGTTGAACTAGGGCCCGTCGCAGAGGGCATCTTCCCACAGCTGTTTGGTGTGGAGGCGAGGCAGGATAGCGGGGAGGGGAGGGAAGAATGTGGAGGCACATTCCACCGTGACATGGAATGTCGTAGGGGAGCAGCCACACCCAGGGCAAGAGTCTACGTAACGTTCCAAATTAAATTTATGCAGTGAGTGCAGGTTGGGGAAAGTGTACGTTTGAAGTTGACGGAGTGCCACCTCTTCCTCTCTCGCGAGCGACGGCGGCGGTGGCGGGCACATGGTGAGTCTAGCTGCGGTGTAATATTTTAATATGTGGCGGTATGTGAGTGGAGGGCCCGCCTGGTCTGGACTGCCGTCCACGCTGTGCCGGGCAGCTCAGGGGATAATTTCTCGAGCGACCGCGTGAGCGCGGTCGTTACCCGATAATGAGGCATGGCCAGGAGTCCAGACCAAGTGGACAAGCTGTGGGTCGGATGTGTCTCTGTTTGTGTTTGGCGATTCGCGTAGAATGCGTTCAGCCGCCTTGGAGAAGCCGCTTCCTATCATAAAGGCGCGACACGCTTGCTGGGAGCCAGTTAATATGTAAACTTCTCCGGAAAGTTGAAGAGCGTATCGCACAGCAAGTGCGCCACCAAAGACCTCGCCATCTGTTGGTGTGGAACCCCTCAAAGAGGAAGCCGTAAGGAAAGCGCCAGTACCGTCCAACACCACTGCGGAGTACCAGTGTCGGCACCATGCGGCATCAGTGTATAAGGTACTGGTCTCGGGGATGTCAGCGAGCATATGCTCCAAGCATCCAACACGCGCGCCGGCGTCCCGCATTATGCTCAGGATGCACGTTTGTGGAAGTGGGTGCTCCGTTAAGGTTTTACGGACCCAAGTCGGAACCATAAATGCGGTGTCCTCGTCGCCACGGGTTAAGACTGGGTATCCCAGCCGCGACAGTCGTGATGCCGTCTGCATAATTCGCATGTGTGACATCCGGGATCTCATCGAGCAGCTGAAGTAGTCTTTCCAGGACGATATTAAACAGGGTCAGAGACAGAACTAATCCCTGCGGGGTGCCGTGACCTGTAAGGCGAATTGTCTCCGACCGGTGTGGCCCTAACCCTATGGTGGCTGTTCTGTCATGCAGAAAGAGACGGATGTATATGCGGTCACCGCCATGCGACTCGGCCAGATTCTTCAGGATCAAATCATGTGCCACGTTGTCAAACGCCCCTTTTAGATCATGGACGAGGATGGCCCTCGTCTGGGCACGCGACGGAGCGCCCGTAACCTCTTCTTTCAGCTCTAGAAAGACGTCCTGTGTGGAGAGATGTGGCCGAAATCCGAACTGTCAGTGGGAGATGAATGACTGTTGTTCGAGGAAATGTTGCAAACCCCGTAAAAGGACGTGCTCCATTAACATTCCGGTGTATGAGGTGAGAGATATCGGCCGGAAATTGGCAATGGCTATGGGCTTTCCTGGTTTGGGTGTCAGGGACATGTCGGCATGACGCCGTGCCTGTGGGAATGTACCCTTATGCCAGTGGTCATTGAAAAGGTTTGTTAAGTGATTCAGATCTGAATCGCTGAGATTTAGTAGGGCGGAAAATCTTAGGTTATGGGCACCTGGGGCCGTGTTTCGACGGAGATCCTGGACAACCACGCGAAGTTCATCGACCGTGATGTCCGTGTCAAGTTCCTCGTTAGACTTTTCCGCATGTCGGTAATTGGGGTACTGTGGAGGTGGGCCGGTAGGTAGGAAACGTTTTTGAAACTCTTTCCGAAGGCCGGATGGATCTTCTCGGTACATACTTGTTAAGCTAGGTAGTTGGTGACATGTATAAGCCTTGGTTGAGGATGGATCTATGAGGGCGCGAAGTATAGACCATGTTTTCGCATTGCTTAGGCTGCCCGAGAGACACTCGCAGAAACCTCGCCAGTTGTTTCGGATGCGGACTTGAGCGTATTCTCGTGCCTTCTGGGAAAGCTGGTCGATATGTTGGCGAAGCTTGTGATTAAGGCGCTGGCGTTTCCAGTGCCGTGTTAGCCCTCTGTGTGCCTCCCATAGATTCAGAAGGTGCGGGTCCACGTATGGGGGTGTAGTTCTAAGTAGTGTGCGCGTACACGCGTCCAGGCCATGACAAAAAGACTAGCCATTTCTCGTACCCTGCCCCTTCGGGAGGATCATGTTGACGCTCCCTGAACCGCGCCCAGTCAGTAATATGCACCTTCCGCTCTGGGAAACGTGTATTGTGCAGTGGTAGGGTAGTGGCCACGATGGAATGATCACTGCCCATATGTTCATCGAGAGGACCATGCGCCATCACAGGTCCTGTGTTTTTGGAAAAAGTAAGGTGGGGCACGTGTCACGTGTGACACTGTTGCCTATGGGGGTGGGTTTTCCTGGATCGGTGTGTAAGGTATATCCCAAGTTACATATATCATCCGAGAGCCGAGTTCCTTGGGTGCACATCTGCGGCACCGACATACTATGTGCGGAGCGTTGAAGTCCCTGCACACGAGTTAAGGTGCGCCCAAGGCGCCCGAGTTCGATTAGGAGGTGATTAAATGACTGCGTGCGTGAACGGGGAGAGCTGTAAATGTTGAGTATGTAAATACCGTGACATTTCATGCTCTGTGTAGTTTTTCAAGTATTTGATGGGGGATGTCGATGCTTGTACTGTGGCTGCTGCATGTTAATTTTTTTAATACAAGGGCGCCCGCTAGCGGAGAGGAACCCGTAAGAGTGTTGAAGCCTGATAGAGAAGGGGACCAGTTCGGTTCCTGTAGGAGGATAATGTCTGGAGGGATCGCAGTCATAGCAACGTACTCTTGCAGGGATGCCCTTTTTTGACGGTATCCCCGGCAATTCCATTGCCAAACCACGATCTGATGCTGGCTTAGGCGCGCCATCATTGTCGTGAGAGGCAGCGGCCGGGCGTGAGTATGGGTGCGATCTTCTTGCACCTGTCTTGGAGACCCGTTGGCGGGGGTGCTGTGGGTAGCAGCGTAGCTCTTCTCCAAGGAACCGGACGAAGCGTGGGACGTGTAGGCCTTCGAAAGTGACCAGCGCATTATTCGTCCGGCCCATCATTCGAGCTCGTAGTATCTGGCTTCCAGGCCCTTGCATTTCCTCTGCCAGCATATGTGAGGGAGTTCCAGTCCAGGTACAATGCCTCTACACGAATCGCCGGGGCTGCTAGATATGCAGATACGGGGAAGGTGGACTGGTCGAGTGAGAGCTCTTGCAACTTTAGCAGGGCGTCTTCAACATGTGATGATGGGGTGCTCATTGTGGCCAAGTTCCTCTCGGGCCTGGTCCTTAGGATGAGGTCCCTGCGGTCACTCGGGCTCACTCCGGCAGCGGCCTAGATCACGGTGGCCTAGGTTGGTCTGGGCCAATCACCTAGTCTGAGACTTCCGAGAGGGCGCAAGATGACTTTTTCACCTAGGAATGGAAGAGGAGGCAGGCGCTTTGCCCCGTGGGGCCTGGGCTCGGTGAGAGGGTGTTCGGAGGCAGTTTTGGGGATCGATGCTGCTTCGCGAGCAGCAGCGTTGCTTACGCGTTTCTTGTTGCGAACCACCTTTCAGCAGGCACCCTTGTATGTGCCTTCTTCTGTCACATCCGCGACATTAGTGCAAGGGGTGGACTCAGCGGCCATTCCCTATGCAAGTTGAGGGTCCTTCGTCCTTTTTTCGTTCAGAGCACTATCAGCGTCATGGTCGGTCGATGCCCCGATTGTTTGCTGTCTTGTCGGTGCTTGGGACAGTCTCTTTGGCGTCGCTAAGCATCGCGGCTGTCGTTTGTGCGTTACCGCCCCCAGAAACGGTGCATAGTAGCGATAATGAAGCAATATGCTGTCTACGTAGAAGGTCGACCGGTTGTCAAAAATAGCGTGAGATGAAACGCTTCCTGTCGCCAGTGGCATGCATTGACGCCGCCGTGCCTAAGTGGAGCAGACGCCGGCTCCGTTAGGCTTACTGCGGCGTTGCCAGCTCAGGGTTTCGAAGCCTTGTGAATCAATTCGAAATGGACTCACAGTGAGTGCAACGGCGAGGGGAGCTCCGGTCAACAAGATAGGTCGAACCACGTGAGTAATCGCGTGCCGCAGTTCAGGATCATCCGCAAACCGTACGAAAAAAGGAGCCTGTGCGAAGCTCGTCCGCACACGGTGGCCACCTGGCGGGAAGTCCGGCATTTCCATAGTCAACGCGCCGTTCGCTCTCTCTCACGACAGCAGACGACACTGTCTGGGTGCACTGCCTGCGGTATCGGCTCACACATGCACACACACACCGTCTGACTGCACTGGCTACACCCACACGCTAGGATCACCGCATCGCCCCTAGCGGACTCCATGCAAACCAGAGCTACGGACAACGACGAGGGAGGGAGGGCGACTATAGCGCGATTGACATTACACATTCGCCATCGTCACAACTGCAGATCCAATACGTTCCTTCGTTATATGTGCGGTGTGAAGGAGCTGGCTTAGCTCTGTGGTAGCCTGCTTGCTTGGCACCTCGACTGGCCGTGTTTCATTTCTACCCCCCTGCAGCTTGGCAGGTTCCCTTGGCAGATTACTGCGCCTGTGTCTGTGTACTGATGCTTACCTTTCAAGCGCAAGCTGCGACAAGCGCTATGCTTTCTTGTTTTCCAGTGCGTTCTGTTGATACGTCACATGCCTATTTGAGTTAGTCGGTAACTAACACAGGCTACATAATATTCAAACGCCTGTGGCCCATACGTGCATATGACAAGCCTAACATTACGCGCATGAGTCACACGCGATCGCACTATCGTTTCTCGTGGCGTGCATGAGAAGTATATTATGTTAGAGATGTAAAGAGTAACCATTCACGTTCTTTGCACACTTATTCCCTACCATCCATATTATCGCGTATACAAGGTGAAGGAGTCGGTCAGGAGAGCACCGACGCGTGGGCGGCCATATAGATAGATAGATAGATAGATAGATAGATAGATAGATAGATAGATAGATAGATAGATAGGATCAAATTGTGTTAAGTTCTCAGGAAAGTATTCGCATTCAATAATGTATCCATTTACGCGCGTTTATTTGATTTTTGGCTTGTGCCTTGTGCATTTGTAAAACCTCTCCATATAACGAAACATCTATTTAGAAGTAAATAAGTTGGCAACCCTTTTGCCTTTACTCATTGCTCTCGAGGCACCCTTACAAGAGGTAACCGCTTCGCGTTGTAGCGAGTTTCGTACGGAAATATGACAGGGAGCGAGGCCCATAGGCTCAATATAAAGAACTTGAAAATTTCTCCTATGACACAGCAAGCAATAAAGATAAGCATTATTGTACACGGATTAAATAACTGAAGGTTTCCTGCTTCTCTCACCGGTGTCTTCATATTCATATTCTTCATCACACGGATCTGCTGTGGTGTTGTCTAGTTCTGCATCTAGAAGCAAAAAAAATGCACATACTTTGAAACCCATGCATATTAATAATATTAATAAGAATATGAAGAATTAATCTTTATTGCTACCTTGAAAACTTATCTAGGATAGCATGCCTGTCAACGCCTAAAAAAGGCTTGCAGGAGTAGGCTCGGAACACTGGCAGGCGATGGATGACATTACGCTCGAGAAAGTTTGCATGTTACCTTGCACAAAACGTCAAAATACAGATAAATACCTTATTTACGCTGTAGTTAAGCACTATAGAAAAAATTAACAGCATATCCACGGAGTGAATGATGACGAGTGGGCGAAGCTCAGGAAGTTCATCATAGATCGTGTCGAGTTCCGGATTAATTTAGTTAACGCGCACGCTACGAATCCTTATGGTTCAACTACGCACAAGTTAAATCACCCACCGGCACTTCATTACAAGTCAAGATCCAGTGCAGATATATATATATATATATATATATATATATATATATATATATATATATATATATATATATATATATATATATATATATATTGGTGGCTGGTGAATGGTTCTCCAGCGCGAGCAGTCGGTATTTCTCAATCAAGAAACTCGCTTGAAGACGCTGCCTGCGCCAACGTTGTCTCTCGCGGGTACGTGAGGGCGCGTTCTCCTTTGCGAGCTGGTAGAGTGTTCATCTAAGAAAGAGCGTTTCCATAGTCAACGCGCGCCTTTCGCTCTCTCTCTCTCTCACAAGACAGCAGATGTAAGAGTAAGAAAGCTCGCGCGCAGGGAGGCACGCGCCGAGGGCGAGCGCGAGCCTCCCGGCGTTGCATGGCGTTGCATGGTATTGGGAGTGGTGTAGGTCACACGATACGACACGTGACAACCGATCCACAGCTTAAGAAGCTTCGCCCCTAAAATATTACGCTCTTTCTGGGACATGTGAGTCATTACGTAACGGAAACGGATGCTCTATAGGGAGGAAAACATGGATAATAAATATGCGGCCCATGTAATCCAGGCAATCCCAGTAAAACGAAAAACAACCGAACAGCATGAATCATTCAGAAATTCCAGTGATATTCAGCTCCTTTCTTAAGGTGTGTTTGTTCGTAGCAATATGACGGGGCCGAAATGAATGCCGCACAACGAAGTGGTTTAACCTCTTCGGTCACATTACACACGACCGTATGGGAGTAGAGGGGGGGGGGGGGGTGCATACGCATCTCGCTCGAAACTACCGTGGTGCCGGCTGACGGCGCCCTGCCTCTTTCCATTGCCTTATACGCCGGCCTGTAAAACGAGCGCTAGAGAAGACTGGGCTGTAACGACGCGGTGGGGTAGGACAGCGAGGCTCCCTACAATGTTGGTAGGCTTAGGACAGTCTGTGCTCTAACAAATCGGGCAAATCGCATGAGAGTGAGACAGCGTCGAATCTTTGATGTACCTTTTCCAACTTTTGACAGATGTAATGCATTGTCTCACGTAAAAAAAGAAGTTTCTTCATGTTGAGCTTCATTGCTCCCTGTCTGCATTTATTGCCGGTCGCCGTCTAAAATATCATGTCCCCGCTGACAGCGAACCAAGGTCGATGTTCACTATTGGCATCTTGTTGCTGCTGCAATTAGAAATGCCGTTCCAGATGAAAGACGCATAATCAAGACAAGGGACACAAGCTTTGCTGTGCAATTCGCGGTAGGGTATAGCAGAACTGAATCCTCTATGTAATCTGGATAGGCAGCCGAGAACCCAGAGGCAAGACAGTGCAACGCAACACTGTTAGGGTTAGCAGAAGCGTGTGAGGACCTCTCTATGCAACACGGAAAACTGATCTCACTTACCGTAGGACTCACAGCTGACCGAGAATAATAACAATAATAAATTGTGCCGGGTAAACGAGAGAGCTTCGTTCTGGCAAAACAATGCTTTTGATGCGAATGATCTTTAGCGTGCCCTAGACGCATGCTGGCAACAACAAGCTACACTTACGCAAACGACGATACGCGTGAACGAGGCAACTACTACTACTACTACTACTACTACTACTACTACTATTACTACCACCACTACTACCACTACTACTAATGCTGCTGTTGCTAATAATATTAATAAGTACAATAATAACAAAATGTTGCCCTTAGAGACGTACATGAGTCACCGTGCAGTTGATAGTTGCAATTTCTCTTTTTACAATACGTGCTGTGTGGTTTCTTTACTGCCAGGTGCATTTCTCGTGAACACGTCTGTATGATGCCTGCTGCACATACCACACTGTGGTGGCCAAACGACGGTTTATCTTTAAGGATATGTGAATATTCGAAACCTTGGAACAACGTATCGAAACGCGCTCTATTCCATTCGGTACTCGTATGAATATCGCTAATTTGAAATACCGAATATTGCTTCAATAGTTGGCCAATATTCAGCACACAGGAGGAAGATACAAAGGAAGAAAACGTAGAAATTGCCAGGGGTTATTTTCTGCATAGCTCAACTACCAAGACGCGTATAGCCTGATCATATACGGAACTACGGACGCTACAATGATCCCCAGATGTAGGCACTTATGGTTAAAATTGCCGAGTCGCGGAAGCGAAAGTATAATTAATGTACTACCTTCCTTGTGACATCACTGGTTTTGCTCGACGACCTACTGGCAGTGAGGGAGGAATAAACCTAGGAAAGATCGTCACGTCTCAACATTGAAGGCCTGACATGAAAAATTTACAAAGAAAGAATCATGAAAAATAGGTCTCAGCCATATCATTGGCAAGCGGTAGAATAATGTACTGTGGAGGGCCACCTACGGTTACTTAATATCTCAAAGGCTCAGGTCAATGGCACGTTTGTGATTTGGACCCCCCCACACACACACTGCACCCTGGCCGGCAACGAGGCTGCCGGACGCGGCGGCTCGAGAGCTCACGAACGGAGCCGCTGCGCATGCCTCTGCCGCCTCTGCCGAGGCCACACGCAGGGAAGTGTGGGAGTGGGGAAAACGTATGACTAGCTACAGTGAGATTACGCAGGCACTACAAGCTAGGCAGGAGTAAATACCCACCACCGCATAGCAAATTAACTAAGAAGCAGGCAGTTAGTTGCATGCAGACAACTCCGAACACACTTATCCAAATCCAGTGATCTTTCGCCTCTATTACCCTGACCTGTATTCGACAGAATAAATGCAAAGCGTACGATTTCCGGGCAACCTTGGGGCATATGTTATGGAGTGGCTCGAGTCTCAACGACGCAATCAGCAGTACAATCGAGCATGCAGTCTCGAACCGCGGGGCGGGCTGGGAGGTGGCTTCTGCTGAGCTCGCATTAGAACAAAAGATATGGCCCGTCCACGAGCCGAGGAAGCCGCCCGAGCCCAAGGGCTCGCTGCGAATTCCTAACCAGGGTTCACCCGCCCCGATCTATCATCGCCTGACTTCTAAACAAATTTGTTCATCATCATCATCGTCAGGTCAATGGTGCACGCAAGGCTACCTCACTTTTAACATCAGTATTTTTCCGCTTAAATCTCGTTATAATCTTCCCCTGTGAGTCTGTACAAATGTTTCTTTCTAATAATATGTCGCTAAATTTTCGGACTGTCTTGAAATTTTTAAATCACAATTACAAAATTTTTAATGACTAATCTAAAGGCGTTCCATTCGGTTTGTGGCGCATATCGATTAGTAATCGTATTCAGGTCGCTTATAAGATATACTTCGCACACCTCTGGTTAACTCACCCATTTTAATGGTGATTCGCTTTTAATGTTAACAGCGCTCCAATCAGCAAGAAAGCCTAAGTCAAAATAATCCATATCGCTGTGCTTTTCTCGGACCTGGGAGGAAGCCACAAAATGCTTGCAAAATAATTTCGCACAGAGTATGAAACCCAAGGTACTCGAATTCTTACCTTCACACACTGCAGTCATTATGTGCATTACTGGAAGAAAGTAAAGATGCGCATTAGAATACAGATTGCGAAGACAACTAATTGTGCAGTAGTAGACGCCTTAACTAGTGAGCCAGTGTATTGGTATAAGCAGTTTCATCACACTTGCCGCCTTTAGCAGGACATGTAGTCTGTCTCTGGCTTTTTAAGTCTGGACATTTATGCTTACTACATTAAGGTGATGTAATAAGACAAGGCAGGTAACTAGGAAGAAAACTTAGACAAATGACAGCTTGCGCCTGCACCACCGTCACTAAAAGCGAACAAAATTCGTGGGAGGGTATTACGCTCAATACAAGCTCGCCCAACAAAAACGCATTGAGGATAACTGACATATTGTATGGATGAGAAGAATGTCGATCAACATTAAGGTATTCCATGGCTACCGGAAGAAAGAGAGCACGGTGAGGCCTACCACATGCGTTGCAAAGCAATAGATGGCGCCTAGTTCTTTGTGCCGCCACTGAGTGTGAAGTAAACTCGAGAGATGTCCATGAAATGAGACATACGGTGGCCACACATATGTGCATCATGTGGCTTCGTATCGCGTACGACATATTCCTTTAAGCTGCCCCTCACCAGGACTGACGAGCTCATTTTGAGCTGACGAGCGCATTTCACAGAATGCGCGCTGACGGCTGTGTAGTAAACCAAACGTTGTATGCCCTTATACCCGCGGGAGCCGGTCTTCAACATGAATGCGAAGACGTGTTCAAGCAGTTGCACGTATACGGAAGTATCGTAAGGCATGAGGAGACGAAACCGACGTATGATCACTGAATTAAACAAGCAAAGCAGAAGGATTATTCTCCAAATAAGTATGCGGGAAGAAAACGTCAAACTGTCCCGAAAGAGCACACCGGACAGGCACTGGTTCTAAACCGCTAAGTGACCACAAGGATACTGTAGAATGGAGTGCATTTGCCAGGAGTTTGCAAATCCTAAATGGCAGTTGTCGCTCAAGAAAAAAAATTGTACGACATTTGCATATTACAGGTAGTGGCCTACAGAGTAGAAAACGTGGAAGCTTGCTAAAGTGTTAAACTTAAATTGAGGACGAAGCTGCGAGCGACGGAAAGCAAAATGTTACGTGTAACGTAAAGGGAGCACGATAGAGCGGAGTGGGTGCGAGAAGAGGCATACATTAATGTTCTTTTGCTAGAAATCAGGGACAAGAAATGGGCGTAGGCAGGGAGTGCAGTGAGAAGGCAAAATAGCGGTCGTCTATTAATGTTAACAGTGCGGATACCTAGAAACCGCAAGCGTTGCGTGGAGCAGCAGGAAGTTGAGCTCAAGAACTCCCAAGCCTGCACAGAGGATGCAGCTCAGTACCAGAGCAAGCGATGTTTCACTGCATGGTCTCTTTTCATGATTCATTCGTATTTGCTTTCTGTCCCTCCCCTCTATCTTCCTCTTCCATTCTATCTAGAAGAGAAGCTCATGGGAAGATGGATGCTTGAATCGATGAACAAATCGCAAAGTACGATTTAAAACAGTGAATGTCGCGGGAGCCAACGTTTGGACAAGCGGACTTGTCTTCGGACTTGTCAACTTGACAAGCGGACTTTCGACAAGCGCCGCCCTGACGAAGACAAGTCCGCTTGTCGAAACGTTGGCTCCCGCGACATTCGCTGTTTTAAATCGTACTTTGCGATTTGTCCATCGATTGTTCCTTCTATGTGTTTTTCTGTTTCCCCTCTGCTTTTTCCTTCATGATTCGCTTCCTCTTTTTCATATCTGACGTGCCCTTTCTCTGCCTCACCGTCTTCTTACTAGTCCACGTCTTGTTCTTTGCCGTCGCCGTTCCTTTATTAGCACTGTCCTTCCTCTCCATCGTCTTCTTTATTGTCGTTTCTTTTTTCCTTAGGGTTGAGGCTTGTCCCGCGCCGCGCCGTAGTAGCCACGCTCGCTCTCGGCGCGTGCCTCCCGGCGCGCGATCTGTCTGCGACAGCGGCCGTCATGAGTGCATTTAGACGGTGCGTGTGCACTTGTGGGCCGATCCCGGAGTCCGTGCACCAAGACAGTGTCATCTTCTGTCGTGAGAGAGTGCGAACAGAGCGCGTTGACTATGGAAACGTTCTTTCTTCGATGAACGCTTGGTCCGCCGTGGTGGTGTAGTGGTTACGGTACTCGGCTCCCAGCTAAAAAACGCGTGTTGGATCCCGGCCGCGGAGGTCGCATTTTCGATGGAGGCGAAAATGCCAGGGGCCTGTGTACTGTGTGTTATCAGTGCACGGTAAAGAACCTCAGGTGGTCTAAATTTCCGGAGCCCTCCACTACGGCCATTCTCTCCTCTCTTTCACTCCTTTTTCCCCACCCTCACGGACGCTTAGCCGTGCTCGCTACATGGGCTGCAGAAGTTTTGCTCAGCGGTGGCGGCTACGGAACAGTGGCTCGTCACTAACTGCTCCTGTCTGACTTTGCTGGTTGGTGTAAACTGTACTGACATTTCCCTATTAGCCTCTGCTTACCACCGCCGCCACCGCTGTTGCAAGAATTTCCTGCTGATGATCAATGTAGCTTCCTTTTTGTGACCGTTGATACTGTTGAATCTGTGATGTTGCTCGGTTCGAGATGTCTGAGTCTGATGCCTGCTTAGTCTGTAGTGAGCCTCTCTTAGAGAGCGGCACATATCCAACCTGCTCTAAATGCAAATATGGCTATCACTTGGGAACAAGCTCGGGAGTGAGCAAAACGAACTTCAAAAAAGATGATGTCGCAAAGAAAACATGGAAGTGCCAGACATGCCTTGTTTTGGCGGCCCGAAGTGCACGTGGTGATAAGAGCCACACCGGCGAGCATAATTCGACCTTCGAGAAAGTGCTCATTGAAATTAATAAGAAGCTGGCCCAAATACCAGACATACAGTACAAGGTAGGTGCACTAATGATAGTAAAAATACAGTCGAAAAATTGGAGCTGTCAGTTCAGCATTTGTCTGATCAATATGATGCGATGCTCCTTGAAATGCAAAAGCAGTCAGCTGAAATAGCAGTCCTCAAAAAGCAGGCGCATTCTGTCCAGTCGTCCGACACCAGCAAGAACGTCCATGAGCTGCAAAACAGGTTAATGCTCTAGAGCAATACAGCAGACGCCAAAATATTGAAATTCACGGCATGCCTGTCACCCAGACTGAAAATTTGCTCGGTGGGCTCAATAACGTAGCACTTAAGCTTACCCTTCCTAAACTGACGATCTCTGAAGTCGAAGGCATAAACACACTTCCACCGAAAACCGGCAAAGTTCCTGTTGTGCTTGTTCGCTTCGTGTGACGAGCAAAACGTGACGAGTGGATTGATAAGAAAGTCGAATTAAAAACTGCTAGCTTTAACGTGTATTTCCTTGACAATCTGACGCCACAGAACAAGAAACTTATCTGGCTAATGAAGGCAAAGGCTGAGGAATACCATTATCAGTTCTCGTGGCAAAAACCGGCAATTTGTTTGTGCGCAAGGTGCCTGGTGATCGAGCATTGCGCATAGACAGCGAAAGCGACCTAGATAACATTCGCTCAATTGTTTCTTCTATCACATACGTTACTTCAATTGCCAGTTTTCCCCCACAATGGCTGTCTTTCATGAAGCCATATATCACGACGCTCAAACTATTAGATCTTTTGCACAGGGCCCCTCTTTTAAGGACGCAGACAGAATGTCGATCTTTCATTTAAACATACGTAGTATGACAAACAAGCAAACTGATGTACTGTTTGATTCTTTAGATCATACGTTCGATTTTTTGGCCTTCACTGAGACTTGGTACTCTTGCTCGTCCGATGTAGTGTTCATCGAAGGATACGAGCATGAAAGCGTGCATAGACCGAATCGTAGGTGTGGTGGTGTGTCGCTATATATACAAAAAGATGTTTTCTATGCCGTGCTTCCTGAATTTTGTTGTGTCAGCGCACATTATGAATCTATTGCCGTTAAGTGTGGTATGCCCCGGACTGTCACAGTTTATTGGCCCCCATCAAGGGGGCCAATAAGAATTTCTGTGTAAGAATTTATGTGTTTTAAAACTTCGATGTTTGAATACGCGTCCTTGAGAATTTGCATATTGTGCTTATCGGTGATTTTAATAATGATTTGTTACTTCTTGCTCCACAGAGTAGACAATTTTTAGATGTAATTGAATCATTTTCGTGTAGGAACTTAATAAGTTTGCCTACTAGAGTAACAACAGAAAGTGGAAACTCTGCTAGACCCATGTATAACTAATTATGATAGAAGAGGACGTCAGTGCTTGCGTGCTAACAACTGATCTGAGTGATCACGTTGTCAATATTCTGTTTTTTTTCCTGCAGCTAAAAAGGAAAAAAAATAGTGTTAACGATGCTCCTGTTACATATCGCTCTTTCAATACCAATGACTTCCCAGTGACACGCGCGCTCGTTTTGATTGTTTACGGGGAGCACTGTTATCACTTTCTGTTAAGTGCAATGCAGGCCGCCTTTATCTTGCATGCCACTTCTGGAATGCTAGTATTCAGAGTATCGACTGGGATATTGTCTACAGTGAGAAAACCCTAATATATCGTATGACCTATTCCTGCAACATGTAAGGAGCTGTTATGATGCTGCCTTCTCACTCCAATACTCTAAAGAGCACCTAAGTCGAGGAAACCATGGATTTACAGAGGCCTTTACAACGTAAATCAGAGAACGAGATAAACTATACCATAACTCTATTAGAATAAGATACATATCTATAATACATGAATATAAAAAGGGTCTCAACAAATGGAACTCCGATTTGAAGAGAGCCCGTATTCAGTATTATCAGGCACGATTGCAGAAGTCTCTTGCAATCCCACGAAAGCATGGAACTCGGTACGTACACTCATAGAAGAACAAAAGGTTGTCTTCCCTCAGCACGAACAATTGACGTTGTTGAGTTTAGAGAAGCTAGTCTAGCGGTATAATTTCATAATCATTCTTAACTTCAGGTGCAGCAGCTCAGACAAGTGGACGCAGCAAACAGCTGCCAAAAAATACATTCTTCTTACTCTGCGAACTTTATTTCCTGACTCCTTGTAGTCAATTAAAATACTTATATACCGGAAGTCATAAAATAACAATACTGCCGCCGGTTACGATGACATTAAGGTAGAACAAATCAAACATGTCGCCGAATTACTATGTGGCCCACTGCAGCATATCTGCAATCAGCTTTGCCACTGGCACTTTCCTGGTGGCATGAAGATAGCTAAGGTGGTAGTCATCCACACACGTGGCTCCCACGACGACTTGAATAACTACCGGCCTTTTCTGTGCTACTTTATTTTAGAAAGGTTTAGAATACACATTAAAATCACGATAATGAGTTTCTTGGTGACTATCAAATGCTTGCAAGGCAACAATTTTATTTCCGTGAAAAGAAATCACATAAATGGCACTCTTGGATATTAAAGACAAATTACTTGGCACATTGATCATAAGCAATATACTCTTGCGATATTTTAGACATCAAAAGGCGTGTGATTCCATAAAGCATTTCATTTTGTTTCACAAGCTCCCTTGCTACGGTATTAGAGGTATTGTAGTAAATTTGATACGCAGGTATTTATCTGATTGGGTACAACTCACTAGTCTAAATGGCTACTGTTCTCAATCTCAACCAATCAAATATGGCATTCGCAAGGTTCCATTCTGGGTCCTTTATCTTTATTCTTTACATAAATGATAATGTGAACATAGCGCGAACTCCCGACATAATTCTCTATGCAGACGACACGAGTACTTCTTTTCAGGTAAACATTTACTTGAACTTCAAAAGTAGCTAATAGATGGCTAACTGAACTGCACACTGTTGCATCTAAACCACTTCAACTTAATGTTAAAAACTAAATATATTATTTTCAAAAGCCACAATAAATCTGACGACCATAATGCCTGTATAATATTTGAAAACTGCGCTATCGAACGGATCCTAGTTATAAATTTCTAGGTGTTGTTTTCGAAGAGAACATGAGCTGGACAACTCAGGTAAACAAGATCCATGCAAATATGTGCAGGTAAATCTCAATACTGTATAATGTTAGCTCCTTGGTGTCTCAATGGTTGAAATTGCAGTTATGCCCTCGTCCAATCTCTTTTGGAATAGTGCCTCCTAATCTGGGTCCACTACTCAAACAAATTTTGATAGAAAAACAAAGAAAAATGTCACTTCCAATGTGTTTAAGGCGCACTTTGTCCAATATTTCTTATCCCATTTTTTTTCTTTTTTTCTTTATTTCCCAAGTTTGTGTTGCACCCGACCTTGCCTATTGTTCAAGAAGGCCAGAAAGTACATGCAGCTGGAGGGCGCGCCCCTGTTGAAGCATGCCGCCGTGCTTTGCTCATCTCACTCGACTCTTGCCGCAGGCTCACTATTCTGGGTGGCCCACTTACTCCTTTTTTCTCTCCTTTTTCACCTTTTCTCTTTTTTTCGTTCCTTCGCATTCTTCGCACAACGCCTGCACCCACTTGCTTCTCATTCTTGCCTTCCCACTCAAGCCCTTATCCGTTTCACGTGGCTCGCCAGTTCACACGTGGCAACGATTAAAGACCAGCTGTTGCACTCCGGTCTTCCTTATCGAGATCGTTTTTGCCCTCCCCTCGTGTCGTCTGTCTCCTTCCTTTGAGCCACCCACGTTGGTCGTTTTTGGTTATTTATTATTTTTATATATGTTTGTTGGTTTGCCTCTTCCTTTCAATTGTAATCTACATTTGCACTTGTATTTTGATGGCCGTCGCACTCATTCGACTTAACCTCTGAGGAAGGCTGGTCCTCCAGCCGAAACTTTGGAATAAAGTTTTTATCTGTATCTGTTAACATTGCAGTTTACTTCAAAGGTCTTATAATTCTTTCACGGTAGCCAGAAGAAAATGTGTTGACCTCCATATATATATATATATTATATATCTATTATATATATATATATATATATTGTAAAGAAGAGAAGAGACGTAGACACAGCGCCTTAGCTGCAGGCCGGCTGCTCTATTCTGCTCTTTGTCTTCCTCTGCTTCGCTGGCCGCTGCCTCCTCCAGCGCGAGTGTCTTCGGCACGGCGAGCTCTCTGTTTTATACATCACACTCGGCCACGACTGCGAGTGACAGTAACGGGCGAAACTGTTTCTGGAGAGCGGCACTGACTGTGTCGCGCTGGATGGTTTCGACGTAGCCCCGACTTGGCTTTGAGAGCTGCGAAGACAGCCTCTGGTGGCCGGGACTGACTGTCCCGTGGCGGGCGGTCCCGGGAACGCCGAGAACTCACTCGGAAACTTGCTAGCAATGGCCCGGCGGGCGACATTGACTGTGTCGACGTGGTCGTTCTTGTCCACAAGGCAGCAAGCCCTGTCGAGCCGCCAAACCAAGTTCGGGTGGGCGACACTGGCTGGCTCGTGGTGGTCGCTGCAGTTTCGACCATGCTGCGATTTAACGGGTGACCTCCTGAAGAGAGAAGCGGGCGGCAGTGGCTGCTAAGGCGCAGTTTTGCAGGCCCTTCACCCGTGCCTTGTCTTCCCTTTAGAGTGATGTAGCACTTTCCTGAAAGTGGGCTGCCCAACGGCATAGTATTGTAACCGAGATCAGGTTACACCGGTTTTTTCGTAGCGTTGTTGCCAGATCTCGGCACTCGAGCGCAGCGCATCTTGCACGGTTTTGAAGTGTGTGTGAGGCACAGTATCGCACATGCACTTCTGCGCAAGTCGAAGAACTGAAGTCGTGTTGAGTAATCGAGGGCTTTGGCTGCACTGGCACGTCTACTAGAATCGCCGTGTTTGGTCAGCACGGCTTCTCTGAATCCTCTCTCTTTGAGTACAGAGACCGAAGCCACGTCGTCGGCAGGAGGATATTCTGTACGGACAAGTCATCGACATAATGATGTCCTCAGCGCCGCGAGTTTTGCCCTGAGTACCTTGTGCTTGAAGTAGCCTGGTGTCATTGTGGCTCTCGGTGTCGATGGACAGTGATGGTGCCTGAAGCCGCGGAGCATGCAGCCCTACAAAGAGCCGCGCGTCCATGGCTCAAACACGAGTAGGCTCGGCGACGGCATCTCCGTTGCTTAGATTGACAATGCTCTCTTTGTTGGCAATTTGCTCCAGCGGCAGTCCACCAATGCAGAACTCGAGACGCACACAGGAGTACAAGACTGTCTGTTTGGCGTCTGTAACAGGCAGTCAGCGATGGACTCCGTCGAGGGGCTGCCGGGCGCACCTCCGGCGTCATCGCGGTGTTCCTCGCGAGCCTCGTCCGAGTTCGAAAGATGGTTGGCACGGCCGCAGGAGGGGAAGCGGCCCGAAAGCAGCTAAGAACTTCGAGGTCCATTCCGGCCAGACCTCTGCCACACGCCTTGTAGCGATGCCAGGCCACGGCACGTTCTCCAAGGTGGCTGAGGGCCACCTGCAATTTTTGCTGGTCTGACCACCATAGCGGCGCCGAAATAGTTGAGGTTATCGATCCAGAGATCGCGTCGTCCTCGAAAGCATGGAACTCCGGGATCATACATGCACTCGGCGATGGTGATGCCGCACCGGGAGTTACCATGCCGAAGACATTGAGTTGCTCGAAGAGCAACGACATGGCCCGCATGACGTCGGTGAGTTGACCGACCGAGGCATTCGGGTAAGCATGGTCGGCGGCCGCGGAAAATACGGCGGGCTCTGTCCTCACGACGGCGGTGTCCATGTCCGAGGACGCTTGGACAGCGTCCCTGTGCGGCTCATGTGCCGATGTAGGTTGAAGCGAGGGGGTGTTACCACAGGAACCGCGAGCGCCATTCCGTGGTAACAGGAGGCCTGCGTGGGCGTCGGCCCATAGGTTCTTCCGGCGGCAGAAGGGTTGCGGGGTCCATCGTCGCGTAATGGCGGACGGCGTCCCTGGATTGGAGCACCTGCTGCGCCGATGACCCGCGAGGACGCCCTCAGCGTCTGTCTTTTGTCGACTGCGCCATTGTAAAGAAAGAAGAGACGTAGACACAGCGCCTTAGCTGCAGGCCGGCTGTTCTTTCTACTCTTTGTCTTCCTCTGCTTTGCTTGCCCTGCGCTCCTCCAGCACAAGCGTCTTCGGCACGGCGATCTCTCTGTTTTTATACACCACAATCTATATATATATATATATATATATATACTGGGGTTTTATTGAAGGCTGGCGTAAGGCCCGACCTGTACCTTGGTCAACGGCTGAAGGCACGAGCCCGGAGAGCAAGCAATGCACGTTAGGTCCAGACCCACTAGATCGCACTGGAGAGCGTGCCCCACTATATGGTTCGTTAGCTTTGCTACACATATATATATAATATATATATATTATATATATATATATATATATATATATATGCGTGTGTGGTGTGTGTGTGTGCTGGTTGGGAAGAGGGTAGCAAACGTTCGGAAAAAATTTTTACTAACGTTTCGGCAGGAGCGCCTGCCTTCGTCGGAGTAAGAGAGACTGCTTACCACGCAAGGCATATATAGCGTCCGCATATACTGGCGTATCACAAAGCCGTGTCATCACTAATATCGTCTCTGAGGAATTATGTTTAGTTATCGACGCATGCACGTGGCCGTAGGCTGACACAATTTCAACGCGCGACGTTATACAATCGTGAATTCACACCTCAATCTTTCGTCGATAGCCCATACATAAAGACATGACAGCGAAAAGCGCGGACAGCCACTGCTGTACTGAGTAAATAACGGAACAGACATCACGCTAAAGCACATGTCTATTTCAACAACGCGAAAAAAAAAGAGAGGAAAGATATATATATATTATATATAAATATATATATATATATATAGTATAATAGTATATATATATTAATATATATATATATATATATATATATATATATATATATATATATATATTATATATATATATATATATATAATAATATATCGGGTGTCCTCACTATCATGCACCAAGTTTCCAAAAATGTTGGACGCTCTAGCGAAACCATCCTAAAGATGCCTTAGTGGTATTCGCGTGCTGCAATACTTTTTCACTAAGATGGAATGATCAATTAATCCGTTTTTTGATTATTTCACCTTGAAAATAGTGCTTTAATAGCTTAGATTTGAACTGGAATTTTTCGGCTGGCATATACCGTCGCGGACCGAGACATTGTAGGTGAGATTGATTCGTGTCGGCGGGACTTTTTTGCATGTGGTGTTTCTTTGTCAGCTGTAAAAGTGAGTTATTACTCACGTAATTCCATGACGGAAGTGACGTCAGAGAAGTGTTGACGGACGCTGGCATAAAACACTTTCGTGTTAACAGCCTGTCGACCTCGCTGTCGTGTTGACAGCTTCAAAGCCAATTGACATTAAAAAATGTGAGGAAATACCAACAGTGTGAAAAGTCGGGCTTGTTCGCGTTTCGTGACAATGCGTTCTGCGCGAGTCAGACAGGATGGATATGACGGTAAGCGTGCGCACGTGTGCGTGTGTCTATGCTGTGCTTCACTAGTTTCGCGTAGCAGAGCGAATTGTACGAGGCCATCGAGCGCAGAATTCTTGCGAAGCGAGACGAAATGCCA